>WOGP01002091.1:0-17457 GCA_015342065.1 Leptinotarsa undecemlineata
ACAAATACTTCTATATGAACACTGAATTATACAGAAGATACTTTTCTCTACTCAGTTTGTATTTCAAACATTCGTTGTGGAATAAAAATCAGATATTCACATGAGTTCTTCTTAAAATGAATGGTGAATAATTGCACTTACATGGAACAATGTCATCCTCACTGGTATATATCAATGTTTCGCCTTAAGACACTTGCACCAAGGCTTTCCCAAAAATTATTCATTCCTAAAAATATAACCCTTTCAATTCAAATAAAATCCCTTTCGGCTGGGATTAAATCAAATAGTTGAATGAATGTCATTACGATATCATCAATGACATAAGCAGATCAAGCTTATTCCGTGTCATTGAAAAATCGTAATTCATGAATGAATTTTTTGTATACTCTATAATGTTATCCAATTTGGTACTGAAGAGCCTTGGGGCAAGTGTCTTGAGGCGAAACATCGATGTATACCAGTAAGGATGACAGTGTTCCATGTAAGTACAATTATTTACTATTCATTAAAAGTAGAACTCATGTGAATGATATCTGATTTTTATTCCACAACGGATATTTCAAATACAAACTGAGTAGAGAAAAGTATCTTCTCTATAATTCAGTGTTCATATAAAAGTATTTGTTTCGAAAGAATTTTTTCTTTCGTATAATTCAATGTTTGAGTGAAAGAAGCTGTTTCAGGAGGACTTTCTGTCAGTTTGTGTCTGAAAGTTACTTCTTTGCATGATCTACACATCCATGTATAGAGTTACTTATTATCAAATTGATTACTTCCTTCCTTTCTTTGGAAGATTGCCTCATCTTTTTTGTTTCGAGATGGAGTAGTAGAAAGCCAAAAACTTTCTTTCTCAAAAATTAATCACTCCTAAAAATATAACCTCCTCAATTAATTTTTGAGTGTATTTTATGAAATTACGGTAACTACGTGAATTTAATTCATTTTATCCTAATTGTTGTAATAAAGCGATAACATTTTTGAATAGAGAACGAAAAGACCTCTCAAACGTTATATAACAAACTTCCTTTCTTTGGAAGATTCCCTTATCCTTTTTTTGTATCAAGATGTAGTAGTAGAAAGCCAAAAACTTTCTTTCCCAAAAATTAATCACTCCTAAAAATATAACCCTTTCAATACAAATAACAAACTTATACTTCCCATTTAAAAAATTGGGGGTTGTACCTTTCATTCGAAGGGGGTTGAGGTGGCATTTTGGCGTTGAAGAATGTCTAATTATGATTTACATTTGACACGCTTTGGGTATTTCTTCAAATATGTACAGTAACCGAAATAATGAATTTATTCCATTTGCCTATTACTCACTGCATATTGAATACACAACCTTTGTTGTTCAATGATCAATATGACTATACTCGCACATATTATCAGCAACTTTATTTTCCTGATATGAACACATAATTTCCCTTATACCTAACTTCATATGAAAATCTAGGGAATCGGTGCCTCATTTCATCAGGGTATAGTTTCTTAGCTAAAATTTTATTCGAAACAACTCATCCATATTCACTCACATACCTCTGAAACCATTTACATCTCAAATTATTTCAATCAATGATCTCTCGGAATGAACCCTAATGAGAAATATATCAAACATTTTCACCAAAATCCCTAACAATTTCGGTTGAGTGTAACCTAGCTGTGATTAGCTTTAATCACCCTAATTAATCATACATCATGAAGCATAATTCATGAATTGTCGAAAATGTATAGCTAACTTCTAGAAAGCTAATCAGTCGGATGTAGTTGAAGAGATTCTGTTAGAAATGAATGTCTGCATTTAATTAATACCAATGAAGAATATGGAAATATGATGAATATATCTGTAGACTGTAGAAACTTCTGATGGTTATTCGTGTTCCATTTGGGTGATATAACTCTATCAAAGTTCTGGAAATTTATTACGGGCACATTATCGCCGGTTTCTTTTTGATAATATGTTCTTGCCTTTGTGTTCTGCGATACCGAAGATTCCACAAAATATGAGGAGCTTGATTGGCTTATACGTTCTGATAGGTTTTGTAGTACAAGACATGTTTTTTTTTTCATCTCAACGTGATAATTTCAGCCGATTTGAAGGATTTTGGATTATTGACAAAACTTTGATGGATTGTATGAAAAGTTAAAACTAGATACCAACAGTTTTCAGGGTAAACTTAGAAGGTAATGTTTGAACAAGATTTTACTTCATCCACTATGTTTTATCTCACAGTAAAATTCTTACTCAACAGAGTTTCGGTTTAACATTGACAGAAACTCAAAAAGCTCAATTAGGTAATGCAAACTGCTTTGATAACAATTTCTGTTGCAAATTATGATCTTTTTTATATTCTTCGTCCTGAGAAACCCAAATCTGATAGAGGTGGTATTCAATATTTATAGTTATTGGAAGATAAGCATACATTTGGAACATACTTCTGCCAAAGGTTTTCAAATGAAAAAAAATCGTGTACTACTTGTCCTACTTCAACAAGTATTGAGGAAGGAGACATTCTGAAGCAATTCCTTGTGTTATTACCCGACATTCAGCTATAATTTATTGATTTCAAAAAATTGTAGTTCAGATAACACATTATTTTGAGATTTTCACTGGACTGTTCACAAAACCACAACAGCGCAATAATACATGTTTTGCCATACAATAGCGTTCTCAACATGTTTCCCACTTATCAGTTATTTAATACCAAAAATATCTAATGACGAAGAACCCCAAACATATATTTTCACGATAGTCTGTTCTTCAGAAAGTTATAAAATAATGACCTACCAAATGAAATTGAGCTTGAATGAATGTAACAGAAAGTTATAAAATAATGACCTACCAAATAAAATTAAGCTTGAATGAATGTAACAAAATGTATATACATTCGTTTTATCGAATAACCTTGTCTTCGTAACAAATAAATATATGTATTGAAGGGGTTATATTTTTAGGAGTGATTAATTTTTTCCTTTCTTTGGAAGATTCCCTTATCCTTTTTTTTTTGTATCAAGATGGAGTAGTAGAAAGCCAAAAACTTTCTTTCCCAAAAATAAATATAGTTTTAAAAAACCAAAAAACATGCTTTTGAAGAACATCGAACTAAAAAGTTGAGAATATTTTTTTAAATAAGATTAAAACAATAACGAACAAAAAATACTAGTATTATTGTGAAAAATATGGCACAAAGTGCTCACACTTTTTTCACAATAATACTAGTATTTTCCTTTCTTTATTGTTTTAAACTTATTTAAAAAAATATTTTCAAATTTTCAGTTTGATGTTCTTCAAAAGCGTGTTTTTCAGTTTTTTAAACTATATTTATTTTTCATTTTTCTGTTTCGTTTGCTATAAAAGCGTGGTTTTGAGTCTTTTTACTATATTTATTTTATCTGAACTTTGGGATCAGTCAGCCGTATATTGTTTAGAAAAATGACCATTAATATTTTTCGATTCCAGAGAGGGAGCCTGAAAATCAGCTACCAACCTAAAGGAAGGCAGCAGGCGCGCAAAAGAGAGTTACAAATAAAGTAGCAAGCGCGTTTATTAATAAAAAAATACTTTTTTCAAATGAAGAAATACATTTAAAGTAAGTTCGAATTGCCATCTGCCCGCAAATAGATCAAGCAATCGGCAATAAAGTCGATAATTCTATCAAATACAGATCCCGAATTTGAGAGTTGCAAACAAACAAACGTACATACATACATATAAGTGAAGCTAATATGAAGCCTGTAATAAAAGAAACAATACTTTTATTGTGATTTTTTTAATATTTTTCAAAAGTTTTTTTGTTTCAGCTTTTTATCTCTGAAACAGTACTCTGTTGATATTCCATCAGGTTGTCAGTACAATAAAATCTTTTTTTGAAATACTAACAGCTTTTGATACTTTGATATTGTTCTATTCTTCAAACTATCAATACCCTCCATTAAAGAACTGCCAGATGTTTAACATTTTGTGGTTTCTTACACTTTGGATCATTTTATTTTTCCAAATCGTATTACATAATTACTCTTCATAATTTTCGTGATTTCAAAACACACTCCTAACAAAACCAAAATCAGAAATTCATCATAAAAAGTATATGATATTATATACATTAAGGTGCGTATTCACCAAAAAAGCGAGCACGAGCGAACAAGAGTGAACGAGCATTCTGCATCAATAATCGGCTGATGAGTACGGGCTAGCGAGCGAGCCAACGTATGCTTGTTCGCGTTCAGAAAAGATCTAGAAGAAGGCGGTACATCAAAAGGTGCTCGCACAAAATAGATGGATCAACTACGACTACGAACTTGAAGATATTCGCTCTGGTGACATCAATATGTCGAACAAACACGAGCGAACAGGAGCAAACATACCCGAATGTTCACTCATGCTCGCTCGTGCTCGCTTTTTTATAAATCTTGCGCTGAGAAATATTGAAATATTTTTAGGAAGCAATGAACTGAAATTATATGCCAACAAAAGTTGAAACTATATAAAATGAGGGATTATAAATAGAAAATCGAAATTATTTGGTATAGTTTGTGAAAACTTCCAAATATTGAGGTTTTATCATTGATGATAGTCTCGATCCAACCGCTCATTGTGAATATATTTGTGAAAGAATATCTGAAAAACTACTTTCGTCAAGGTGAGCACCACCCTTATCATCATTTGTTCAACTTGAATTCACAATTTCGTGAGATATAGCCGGTTGGCTTGACGTGGGTGGTTTTCTCCTCTCACTTAATTGTCCGCTGTGTGAACCAATGACTCACTTTCTGTCGCCCAACCCAGCTCCACAATGACCAATAACATCATTAAACAAATACCTCTCACGGATGAATCTGAGGATGATCTTATTGAAATAACTGTGAAAGATTCAGTATTCTTGAGTCCCACAAATGAAAAAGAAATAACAAGTATGATAAAAACACTCAAAAATAGTTCAACTACGGATGAATATAACATAAGCTCCAAAATAATCAAACTCATACCGGAAATCCTAAGCACATCACTCGCACACCTAGTTTATACATGCATGGAGAAGGAAAAGTTTCCATCACATCTGAAACTGTGTAGAGCAATCCCAATTAAGAAAAAAAGTGATATAAATAACTGTGATAATTATAGATATATAACAATGACCCCAATAATATAAAAAATTATTGAAGTTATGAAAAAAGTTATGAAAATTCCTATGTATTTTACCACTTTCAATTGTAACCAACGTTACTGCAGTTTCGTCCTATATTTATTTTCATTTCATTTATTTTTTCATTATGATCTCCTACCACGTAGTAACGGCTACATCCATCAATTTAATAATTGAAGTAATTATCAAACACTGAATAACGAGCTTTTTGGAAAATGAAAGAAACATCTCGATGACCACTGAGATCAACTTCACAAGCTGTTACTGAGATAGTTCCTTCAATAGGAAAAAATCTAGACGTTGGAGTACATACACATCCTATGCGACTTGTCGAAAGCCTTTGACAGTGTCTCACATGGCATCCTATTAGAAAAGCTCCATGAATACGGGATACGTGGACCAGCTCTTCGACTCATTGAAACATTCTTTACGGACAGACAACAATACATATCCTACAATAATGTGACCTCCAGGACCATACAAATCAAACATGGTGTGCCTCAGGGTTCAGTCCTGGGGCCAATGTGGTTTATAATTCATATGAATGATCTGCCGACCTTCTTGAACATTAGATGTATTTATGTTTATTTAAATTGGAATGCCCATTGTGATAAGCTAGTATCCAAGTTGAGCTCAGTAACTTATATGTTCAGGAAATTTGAGGGTTGTTCTTAATAAAGAGCAACTAATGAAGGTTTATTATGCTCAGGTCGAATCCAGGTTATGTTACGGTGTTTGCTTGTGGGGCAACTCAACAATGATGAGCAAGAATGTTTTCATTGCACAAAAAGCAATACTTCGATGTATATTTAATATTTCTCAGAGAGATTCCTGCAAAATAATTTTTAAAAGATATAAACTGTTAACTCTAGTGTGTATATATATTTTTGAGTTATGCGTCTATGTGTTTACGAACAAAACCGATTTTACTCTGAAAAGTAATATCCATAATTTTGATATACGTCAAAAGGGACTGATATACAATAAGACCCCTAAATATAAAATTACCCAAAATTCTCCTAAATTATTGGGACTCGAAATTTTCAATCAATTACCAATTACTGAAGTCGTTTTTGTTCGAACATAGTTTTTATACACTGAATGAATATTTTAATTTTTTTGCCTCATGATTACTAATATATCATCTGAATATTTGTATTTGTTTCACCTCGTATTTATTTATTTACTTGTTTAATGTTGAATATGTGTATGTGGTTTGACAATTCCTATACGAAATGTAAATGTTCGTCATAATGAAGGAAATAAAGAAAATCTAATCTAATCTAATCTAATTTAACGTACTACCTTACATAAAGCCTAGTTTCTAGGATTATCTCATTTTCATAGTATTCACTATATACTTCTATTTCTACATAGCTTAACAAATTTTATATACATTTTCATATCTACATCTCAGTCTTACCGTACCTACACAATTATGTTGTGAATTTATCTCATAAACATTTTTGTAATTTTTAAAGGTCAATAAATATCTTATCTTATCTCATCTTCAACTCGCACAAGTTTCAACTTTTGAGAGTTATCATTCATATAGGTGCGACGACTTATTAACGCAAGCATCGAATTGAATTATGAACAAGATATCTAGTGAACGTTCTATCTACAAATTGGAAAAATAGTTCCAAAAGGGATAAAATGCTGAACGTTTGTTATTTGATAAACTCTGCTAAACGGGGGGTCGCTTCACGCCTCACATGAATCTAATTCCTTCTAAGATTCGAAATTTGCTAAATCCATCCAGAGAGTGACTCTGAAATTTCGAAATTACGATCGGAATATTTTTACCTTTAAATAAAACTAGATGACCCCGAGCGAATATTTTTCTAAGGTCAACTCTGAGAAATCAATATCAATATGTTTCTGGCCCGCTCGGTATAAAACAAAACTTCAGAATATGATTGCAGTTACTGGATTCTGAATCTTACAAAAAATATATTGCACACAAAAAAATTGTAGAATTTCATTCTTTTAACTTTTAAAACATTCTCTGTTATGCAGCTGTAAAAATGTTTTATTTGGAAAAATGGTACATCAATCTGTTTCAATCATACCCCAATAATGTGCTTCCTATGTTAGCTTAAGTAAAGCTCATTTCTATACTTTCAGAAATATTTCCCTTTCTGCTGAGGAAAACGTAAAGCTGACTGAAATGTTTTTCTCCATAGGAATATATTCGTTCGTTCAGAAAGAGACAATGAAAATGTATTTTCCCAAATAAGATCCTAATCTAAGCATTCGTTCAAGCGCGTTCAAGTACGTCAGGATAAATTTAAAATTACATCTGATTTAATTATTTTTCTGAAGCGAGAAAAAAGAATTTTCTTTGTGTGAGAGCCGAAGGGTGGAATGAATATAAAGTACCCTAATACAATTCCTAGTCATTATCTCTCTTACGTATAGAGATACCACACCTAGTTGGTTATCGACGTAGTAAGAAGAAACGAAATACGATGGTTTAAATATAATTTAAATGTTGAGTTTTATTATTATTCATGAAAAAATTGCAAAATATCCCGTAGAGAGAAAATCAATTAATCACTGTCTGATACCAAGAAAACGCAACCAATACGAGTAGGATGAGTGAGAATACTGATTTCTGGATATATGTGAAAACTCCAGATCAGTGAAAAAAGTGATGTTTAAAAAAAATAATTTCATATATATCCCAAAATAAATTGCCAACGGAGTTTTGGAGCCAGAGATCTAACGTCACAAGAACTAGACCATCTTCAAAAACACTTGAAAATGGATGGATCAACGAGGGCATTCAAAATTGAATTGAAAAGAATTTAGCCTTATTTCGGTGCATTTCACATGCTTTTGAAATATACGAGTGAACTTTCCATACTTCTACCGCAATGAAGTAATTTCTCATCCCATTGTGGTATTACCTCTTCAATTATTGATTGATATTTAAAAATATATATATGAATTTCAGGAATGCTAATGGATTGAAACAGTCATTAGATTGTTTTCATAAAAATGCAGGTGGTAGAAGACCAAAAACTGTAACAACGCCTGAACAAGAAGAAGCTATACTTGATGCGATAGAAGAAGATCCTTCAAATGGTACCAGAGGATTGCACTACAGCTGAAAGTCAGCCCAAAAATCATATGGACACTTCTAAAATGAAACTTCCTATACCAATATAACATACATGGGGCCCAAGCTCTACTCCATCTGCATTTTTACCAAAGATTAATGTTTGGCAAGTCCTTACAATGGCACACAATAATAATTTTTTTTTAAATATTTCATTTTCGGACGGAGCGAATTTTTCATGATATACTATAATAGACTCGACCAATGACCATTTTTGAGCCAACAGAAACATTTTTCCAGCATCAATTTTCACTGAACGTTTGGGTAGGAAATACTGGTGACTACCTAATTGGGACGGAGGCAAAGGGGCAACATGTGGTTCATGCACGACCAGCCAGCTCGCAGTCCTGAAATGAATCATCTAGATTTCATTCATGGATTCATCTGAAGGCTCTCGTTCATGAAACTCCTGTACTATATGTGAATAATCTGAGAAATCGAATATTTGACAATTGCAATGTCATAAGGAATACTCCTGGTATTTTTGAACGAGTCAGACAATCAATGACAAATTGGATGCAGTCACATGTTCCATTTTATGATGTCTATAGATAGCTTTCAGAAGTGATTATTTTCTCGAAAACGAAGTTTGATATGAAGAAAACATAAACGACGAAAAAGTTGTATTTTAGTTGCCTTGTCTGCGAAGAAACCACAAAAAAAGTCAGTGGCGTTTTTTTTGTAATTGTTGGCAGTGGTGCTCACTAAGACGCCACTGGACCAAATAATTTCAATTTGTTTGGGCTGAAAAAGCGCCTTGTTACTTTAAATAACTGTAGCAAATTCCAACCAAATCCGTGTGAGGATATTCATTATATTTTATAATTAGCATTTTTCAACTTCAACGCCCTATATCTCAGAAACGAAGCAACTCGGGACTTTTTCCTTAAAACGACCTAACAAATCACCCTCTGAACTTTCGTACCGTACCAGATGAAATTGTTCCTGCTTCACTGTAGTCAAAACCGATCGTATCTCAGGCGATGGTATCATATATGTGATCGAACTATGATAAAGTCAGTCGAGTCGACACCTCTTGTTTTGATTGGAACTGTATTGCACTGTCGAGAAGTAACACTTAGAAACCGGTTTGTAGGACAATAATCGATTCATTTCAACAGCGTCTTACTGCAGAAAGAACGGAAAATATCTGCAAGCTTTTGACGCAAATATCCGTCGAAATGTGTGGAATATAATGATCAGATGAGCATTAGTTTTCTTCTTTATATTCATGGAGTTACTGATGAAGTTAGCCGATTTTTAAAGGGACAAGAGATAAGAACGGTATTTACAGTCAACACTCAAATGGTTACTTCTTCACGAACACATAAGGGCACGACACGCATTACCATGTTCCATCAGCTCCAGAACTCACATCAGCCAAACCAGCGTAAGAGTGTCCAAAAGAACCCATTACACGAGCTAGCCTCATCTTCCTTCAGAAACCATCTTGAAACAGGACACACAATTAGTTTTCAATGAAAAAAAATTCAATGTTCTCCTGAATATGGTTGTTTTCTTTATGTATGATTCTATAGTCATTTGAAAGTAGTTGTTTTGTAAGGATTTTTTTCATTCTGTATCTTGAAGAAACTTTTGTGTATATAAACATATTTTTATCAGGAGTTTTAATTGCAGTTTCTTTATTCGGAATTTTCCTTCATTTCCATGATGAAAAAGAAGAACAAAAAGAAGAACATTTTGTTCTAACAGAAAATTTCCCTTTCAATTCAATTGGAACTTGCTCTTCGATATTTAAAAATTTTTTTATACCATTCATTTCTAATCGGGTTACAGTTTTTTTACGTTTTACAATGAAACATTTTTCTTCCGTTTTGTAAATACATTATTTTCTGATGATCTTTACAGAATATCTGATTCACTTATCAGATATAAATTCCAACACTGTAATGTTTCTATAGAAAAACTTGAACTCCGTGTTTCGTTTCCGAAATATTTTTATCGACTGTATTGCTGCCATAAACATTTGTTTTTGTTTTCATCTTAGAGAACGGAAGTAATGAAGAGTTGGCCATTGTCGAAACGATGCACACTGTACTCCTTCTTTAAATTGGCATAGACTGGATGTTTTTAAAACAAAAATCTATATTGGGTGTACTCATCTTCGTACGTGGACGATGCCTGATAACGCTGACGAAATGAAAACAAACAATGAACAGACTCCTTTGAATTTCAATAATTTTGATATTGAAAAGGTTTTCATTGATCAGGTAGAATTGGGTTTCTCTCTGGTGTTATTACAGACAGAAATTCATATTAGTACGAATTCAGTTGTTCAGTTGTCAGTTGTTTTATATTTTATAATATTGTAGATGAAGAGTTTACATCAACTCTCAACGAGATGAATCCTGTGGAAAAAATAGAGTATCGAACATTTCAAGAGATTCCAAGTATGATGAATTTTAACTCTTTTCCCAAGCTTTTAGTCAACTTGCAATGTTTATATATCCACAATTCAGAAGTCAGTCAGAAAACAAAGCCGTGAATTCACTTACCCCACATCAAACAATCAGAAATCAATAAATAGGTAACTCTAACATATTTTGGGGAAAGAACAGAGATTTCTTCAGACAAAATAATGTGGAAAACGGTATGTTGAACATGAAAGGTCCTTCAGATTAGGTAAAAATGATTCGACGTTTTCAAAATATTCCTTAGGATGCAACCACAAGTTTCCGAATCTAAACGAGTTCATAAGCATAAACATTACGGGTGCAACCTGATAAATGGTCAAACCGATCCAGTTTACTCACCAGTTTTCTTGTTAGCGTATCCACATTGTCACAGATACACCAAATTCAGGTACTCAGTTGAGTTAAGTACCTCTGTGATGACCTACAATAGTGTAATATAAGTTCTAATGTAATTAAACTTTTTTAGTTTAATTTTGATGTTTTCTGGTGGAGGAAAGTTATTTCTGCTCGTCGTATCTTTGTATCAGTTTTTTGGTTTGGCCGACATATAATTTGTTGCAGTTCTAGTATTGTATGATGTACACTCCGTTATGGTTTCTGTCTTCTTCTTTTTCATAGCTGTTTATTTTTTGTGTTATTTTCGTGATCGGCTCGTAAGTGATGTTCACGTTCAAAGATTTGACGATGTTTGTTAATTTTTTGGTATAGTGACCTATGTATCTGAATGCAGTCCATCGTTGAGTTGTTTTATCTGTTGGAGTTGTTTGATTTTTGTTCTGTATATTCTGTTCGAATCTATTTTCTGATTTATCCATTGTCTTTTGGGTGTCTCCATTCTCGTTTGCTATTTGGAATATACTTGTAATATACTTTTTTCTTATTCCCGGCTTCATTGCTAAGTGGTATCCTTAGCATTCTGTATATGAATTCGTTATAAGCAGCCATTTTGTGTGATGGTGAGTTGTTCAAACTTGCAGGAATGGTGGTGCTTGTTTGTGTAGATTTTCTATATATTGCCATTTTGAATGCTGTTTTGTTATGGTTATATCCGATAGTTATATCCAGGTAGTTGAGTTGGAATTGAAGAATAACTTTCAATTATAAGAGGTAGATGAATATTACTTTATTTATGCCCTATCAAAGAGTTGGTCCACCAATAAAAAACTTCTAATAGTCCACAATGTTCCATAACACCCCAAAGCATTATACACTGATGGAATATTCCACAATGGCCTGGGATTCACACCATCACCATAATTGGGATGAAAAAATTTGTAACTTTCACACAGACCTGGATTATTTGCGTTAGAATATTTTTGTTTCAAGTTTTTTGAACTTTTTTGATAATCTGAATCACTCAATTGAAAACTTCAGATTGAAATATATAAGTAGTGGTACGAGATTTTTGTAGAGTATGATATATGGGGAGAATTGACCGCGGTGGTAATGCACCCGACTCACGATCGGAAGGCCGTGGGTTCGATTCCCGCCTTGACCAGATATTTTTCTCAAGAGAATTTATCTGGTTGAAGCTGTGATGATTTTGCAACCGTGTTAGGAATCACACGTTAAAAGGTAAGACCTCGTTAGTCCTTAGCTCGCACAAGTTTCTCAATTTCTGAGAGTTGTCGTTCGTATGGGGGCGACAGCTGATTAACGGAAAAACATATTTTAAACAGAACAGACAGTATTAGAAAACAACTACTCCACTGGCTAATACCACGAACGGCGTTGTATTATCCGACAGGCGTCAGTGGAGGAATCTTCACAGAAAATTTTCTTAGCCACTTAGATCCTTAGCCACTCGTCAATGCAAGATAGTGACTGTCATCGACCTAACGTCAATAATATTCCATAATTCAATTCTTTCAGAGTATTTCATTCCTCGTCTTAAGTTGGAGCGCCAATCAAAAATATCACTTCATCTAGTGAGTAAGGAAGAAAAGCTTATTAGTCAGTGGGCTATGCTTGAAATACTCGCGTTGAGAAACAGTATTTTGTTCTGATGCATGAAAAATATTTTTGATGGAGAAAATTTCAGATAAGCGCTTCCTATCTTCTGATTTAAATGAAACAAAGTGTGTGTGCGCAAGCTATTAATTTCTAATGTAATTGAAAAGCAAATGTCTTTTAAAAAGATTAGTTTTTTGTTAAAGAAGAAAGCATTCTGGCTTCCCACTTCTCCACCCACTAAACAAAAAATATGTCAAACGTACATGAAGAGTTTTGAATGTAGTTATTACTTTTTGTATTTCATTGTCATTTGATATTATCGATTATAATACCTCATTTTGGAAATTAAAGTTTTAAAAAATATTCATTTCGCAGAAGGAAATAGTACTGTGATTCCTTGAGTTACAATCGAACAGAAAATGACTATAAATACAACTGATACAACTTTTATGTAACTGTAATTATAACTTGAAAGTAACTTATTTCGTCACGCAACACGTTATTCTAGGAAAATAGTTGATTATATATTCTAAAATGGAACTAAGAAAATAGAGGTTCATTGTGTCGTTGTTTTGGAGAACTGCGTATCGCCGGATGTCGATTCAGCATAAGTCAGCATTGAAATTGACCTTGTTTATTCATGCCACCTTGAGTATGAAAAGAGTAGGTACATTATACGTGGTAAAATATACCTACTCATGAGTAAGGGTAATGACATCTTTCTTACGAATCTATGGGATCGACAGAGAACTCGATATTTGAATATCAAAGATAAACAAGGCTTCGAATTTCGCGGGCTGCGTACATTCTATTGGCGATTTCATTGTTTTTTCTATGTTGGTACACTCGTCTGTTGGCGATTTTCTGCTATCGAAAAAAATGGATCAAACAATTCGGAGTAAAAAATGGAATTGAGTGCCCAAAAATACTTGGAATGTCGACAGTGGCATACGATGATTGTACTCTGAGTCAGAAAACTGTTTACAAGTGGTACAAGCTTTCCACAGAAGGTCAAGAAGGTGTGAGTAACCTTAACTCACCCTCACTTTTTGAACATACCTCTTACTACTCAAACAAAGGTAGAACTACTAGCGTCAATGATCTTTTCACGGAAGTCGAAGTAGTATTAATTTCAATAACATCAAATTAATTTGAAAAATTGACTTATGTTTGAAGATTTTTATAATAGACTAATATAATTTTGTTTCTCATATCAAAGGATTTTGTATTTGCTTATCTTATGTATGTAGTTCTGAAAGGAATAAATGTCCCTTTGACTCCGAAAATACTCACCATTTTTCCTTAGATATTCATCTATTCCATAATTATCGAGAAGTATTCAAACAATGTATACATGGAATAAACAGATGAATGATAATCAGATTTGTTAACATATTCTGAAAGGGGACTCACACAAAATACGTTGAAAATAAAACAGATGTGTCACACAACAGATAAATGAATGAAACTTGCTTGTGATATTCAAAAACATGTTGAGATATGAAAGAGAAACAGTAATCCAGTAAATGAATAACACTTTTGCACACAAGGTAGCGGAATATACATTGAAAAAGAAAAGGCTATCGGAATGAGTATCCAATGACGGCTACTTCAGTGACAAGTTTCTGCCATTTGAAAATGAAATAAAAAATATATGAGTACTTATAATCAGGCAGGAATTCATTGATCGTTTCAGTCATGAGATAATGAGATTAATGTAGGTAGTGATAACATGGTAAGATTTACAAATTATCCAAGAGACACTAGTAATGTATTGTAATTCTAATTGTTATTGTGATTCTACTGTAGTGAATAATATTCTAGTAGTGGTTTTCTGAGTACCTTAGTGGTTCTGACACAGTTTTCCAATTCAACAAAGATGTACATAGTGGGCCAAATTGGATACATCTAAAGGAAAACTTTTGTTTTCTGAGCTACAGCATGTTTTTCGAAAATGTGCATTTTCGCCAAAGTCCATTGGCGTTAGGTCTGGTGACACGGTCGGCCAACGGTTGGGTCCTTGGTTAGCTATGCAAAATTTGCCGCCAAAAAATTGGTGACGCTTGTAGTGTTGTGAGGCGAAGCCCCATCTTGTTGATGGCTCCATCAGTGGCAATTCATCAACAAGGGGTTCAATATTTTGCCTAAATATTTCTAAATGCCTCTCGCATGTGAGAGAACCATTAAAAATGGACGGATCAATAATTCTACTACTGAAAACACCTGCCCACACTCCAAATCCAAATATTCTTTGATCTCTCTGCTCCACAATAGAATGAGGATTTTGTTGTGACAAAAAGTATAAGAATTGTAGCGTTTGAAACTACAAATATTTGCGTCATCTGTCCAAATACAGTTTAACGAAAAATTACGCACTTGGTTACATCGTTCCAGGAATCACTCGTGATACAATTTGCTTGCTGCTTTTGCATTTTTCTCGGTTCGTATAAAACAGTTTTTCACATTTCCTTCTCATACCTCATTGTGAATGTGTTTGAATATTGAACAAAACGTCTTCACTGCTCGAATCGAAATTCGACAGCTACCAGTGAAGATTTGCATTATCTTTTATCACCGCATCTTTCCAAAGCCTACATGATCAAAGTACGATGATTCAAAGATGACTAGCAAAGTATCAAGTGTGCTATATTTTGAGTAAGAAGGTACTTTTAAGCTCTTCAATCAATAGCTATTGAAATTTTATAATAATAATAATGATTTATTATTTACCATAACATAAAATATTCTTCAGATCACAAAACGAGGTGAATAAATTATGTCTTAAAACCAATTCTTCCACATAAACCACAACAAAAATAAATAAATATTCTAGCCATAGTTATACCAGGATATAAATAGAACTCAAATATAATTAAGGAAATATTCCTAAGAAATCTTTTTTTATTGCTTTTCAAACAAAAGTTTTTGGCATTTATTTTGAAAGTATAAATTGACGTAGAGGACTAGGAAACATCCAAAAGATTGCCGTGAAGAGATATCTGGTAGGTAACTGACCTTTTAAAAAAAATTTTATTGTGTACAGGAATATGGATCATATTTTTTCCCGAAGATTGACGTTATGCACATCTGTCCTTTCTTTCCATGTCCTTTCTGTACATGGGGATATCGTAAACGATGAGAGATAGAGTGTCGGTTGAATTGTGGCAAAGCTGCTTATTCTGTAGACCTATTCAATGATGTAAAGTAATCGAATATAGCTCTTTACGTTCTGGAGATATAGAGAAAAAAAAATTTAAAATTATTTTTTTGTCTATATCTTCTTTATTCGAAGACATATTCAAAATATGTCGACAGTTTGCTATTGGCACTTAATGTGGGCTATCAGAATATGTCCATGAATCTTTCATACAGGGTGTCATCTGACTTGGGCCACCCCCATCTTTGAATTTTCAAATACGGACCTGTATTTTTTGTTGCTGTTTTTGTATCGTCGATGTTAATTTCATACTAAGAAATTGAATTCAATTTTATATTTCGCCGTGTTTCGGTAATATTTGATTATAATTTTATGAATTATTCCCTATTAAATTACGGCCCTGGAAATTGGTTGGTTGACTGAGTTAAATAAAAACAGCATAGCAACTTTGACGTCTCCCTATGTACCGTAGACTTTTTCTAGATTTTTTTCTTTTTAAGGTACCTTTCCATATTTTTTCCATTGCTCTGAGTGTTTTCTACAATGAACTTCGAATAAGAAATGATAGCAATAATAACATCCGATACAAACACTATAATTGTAATGAAAATTGAAATGGAGTAATTTATATACAAAAAAAGTAACGGCACAATAAATGTTCGAATTGGAGTCCTTCCATTTGGAAAAATTTTTTAACTCGGTTTTTCATATTATTCATCACCCTCAATACACTTATTTGCTACATTGTTGCGAAATCATTCAAAATCCTCAATCTTGAGTCTTCCACATTTTTTATCTCTCTGCCAGCGTAAATTCTATTTTTTAATGTCCCCCATAGAAAATAGTCCAAAATAGTAAGATCTGGTGATCTTGCTTATTGGTCCATTATTTGTCTCGAAATGG
The DNA here is from genome assembly GCA_015342065.1 of Leptinotarsa undecemlineata. NCBI lineage: Eukaryota > Metazoa > Arthropoda > Insecta > Coleoptera > Chrysomelidae > Leptinotarsa > Leptinotarsa undecemlineata. The sequence goes on from WOGP01002091.1 coordinate 16,714, forward strand.
AAGGACTCCAATTCGAACATTTATTGCGCCATTAATTTTCATTACAATTATAATGCTATTCATTGCTAATGCTAATTATTATTGCTATCATTTTTTTTCTGCTCATCAAAACACATATAACATATTTTTGTTGTAGATATGTTTCAGATAATCATAAAAGGTTTTCTTATTCGAAGTTCATTGTAATAAACGCTCAGAGAAATGGAAATATAATAAAATATGAACAGGTACCTAGAAATTGAAAAAAAAACTCCATGGCACATAAGGAGACGTGAAAGTTGCTATTGTGTTTTTATTCAACTCAGTCAACCATTTTCCAGGGCCGTAATGTAAAAGGGTATAATTCATCCAATTATAATCAATCATTACCAAAACATCCCAAAATATAAAATAATATTTAGTTTCTTAGTGTGAAGTGAACGTCGACAATGCAAAAACTACATTAAAAAAATACAGGTCCGTATTTAAAAATTCAAAGATGGGGGTGGCCCAAGTCAGATGACACCCTGTATAAAAGATTCATGGACATATCCTGATAGCCCACATCAAGTGCCAATAGTAAAATGAGTACATATTTTCAATATATCTGCGAATAAAGAAGATATAGACAAAAAATATTTTGGGATTTTTTGGTTTTTCTTGTATATCTCCAGAACGAAAAGAGCTATATTCAATTTTTTCACATCATTGAATAGGTCTCTAAAATACGCAACTTAGCCACAAGTCAACCGACACTGTATCTCT
>WOGP01002092.1:0-17456 GCA_015342065.1 Leptinotarsa undecemlineata
TCTAACTCACTTCACATGTATTTCTTCATTTGAAAAAAATTATTTTTTTATTAACACGCGCGCCTACTGCCTTATTTGTAACCCTCCTTTGCGCGCCTGCTGCCTTGGGTTTTGTAGCTGATTTTCAGGCTCCCTCTTCGGAATCGGAAAATAACAATGGTCATTTTTCCAAACAATATATGGCTGATTGATCCCAAAGTTTAGACCGAGAACGGTACCCTGTGGGACATTTTATCTTTGATTTTTCACTTAATGATTCACCGATCCTCACATATTGCACTCTATCCATTAGGTACGTTTTGATTAAATCCAGATGGATTCCTCTGAATCCCATACCTTGCAAAACCTCCAACAACTGTGCAAGATAGACAGTGTCGAAGTTTTTTTCAGGTCTGAGAAAACACATAGTGATGGGTAGCTTTTTTCCAAATTTTCATAGGTGCTAGCTGTAAATAAGTGAATTGCGTCCTCAGTAGATCTGCCATCGCGAAAACCAAATTGTTTATTAGAGATTAAATTATGTTTGACAAGGTATATAACTATTGTGTCCTTCATGATTTTTTTCTATTATTTTTGCCAAAGTACTCATGAGCGTGATTGGTCTGTAGTTGCAAATGGATTTTTGATTCTTTTTTTTGAAAAGAGGTTTCATTATACCCACTTTGAAAACTGAGGGGAACTGGCCATTTTTCAAAACTTTTTTCATGAGATGTGTTAATGGGATTGCTCTTTCTATTTTGATTTCTTTCAATGTTTCAGGTCTGATGCCATCCGTACCCGGTGCCTGTTTCGATTTGAGGGACATTATCTTATTAATTACTTCGTCCTCATTTGTTGGTGAAAAAAATGGATTGGACCTTGGGATATATTTTTAGAGGATGATTATTCGGAATTATCACCTTCCTTACCTCCTCACCTCGCCTTCATTTGTGTAATATTTGTTGCCCTAGAGTTATTACAGTTCTTTCCGAGTTTTTCTGGGAAATATTGTTTTTTTATTGTTTTAATTTGAGTATTTAGGACGTTTCTATAGGTCGAATATTGTTCCTTCAGACGTAGATCATTATAATTAGGTATTTCTGTATGCCCTGTATAACTTATCCCTTTCACTGATATATTGCACCAGATATGATTCACAGGATTGCTACACAATATAGTCTATAATAGAGGTAGAATTTCACTTACATAAAACACTGTCATCCTCAATGGCGAACATTCGATGTTTCGGAATGAGACACTCTTCAGAATTAATCTGAATAACATTATAAGATAAAGCACTGAATTCATTCATAAAATTACGACTTCGTGTCACGAATGAGTAAAATCTACTCATGTTATCTTCCTTTCCCAAATATACTTAATTATTACTGCCAATTGATATACATGTTAAATTTCTGTCGTAGAATCAACAACTCATGCAAAATAATTGCGGTTTTCATTTCATCTATCTATTTTTATGTCATATATTTTTGCCCATCATTTTCAGCAACCCTTTATAAGTGATTGAGAACAAATAAGAAGTATATTCTTGGTCTGGATTCCAATATTTGGGAATATTAGTGGCCAAATGACATGATGACATTTTTACAGCTATGGGTTCCAAATCGATCGATATGACTTCTCAGAGGTGAACCATCATCGGCTAGTAAAGAATATCAGCAACAATACGTTTTCATTCTCCAAATAGCATTTTCGTCCAATTGTGTTAGCGACTGACAATCAACTCTTCTTCCTTTTCATACACATACGATTTATGGCATGTTTGGGTTTTCGTGACTTTTCAAATGAATATATCTATATTTCCAGTCATCAAATCCTTCTTTGATTAATTTAGAAATTCCTCCAAAGAATTGATATGGAATGGTAAACTGTTTTCTCAGCTCTCAGAGAACATAAGGTAGAATATTTTCATCTTTTGTTTATTGATTGGTTCAGATTGAATTAGACTCTGATTTAGAAAGTGATGTTGCCCTCAAACAAATTTCTTTGAACGAATAGAAATCAGTTTTGACAAATCTTGACAACTTATCAAGTTTTCATTTACTCAGATGAATACTTTCTGTAACATACATACAAATACAAAAGTGGCTGTTTCAGGAGGAATTTCTTCCAGTTTGTGTCTGAAAAGTACTTCTTTACATGATCTACACATCCTTGTATAGAGTTACTTATTTTCAAATTGATTACTTCCTTCCTTTCTTTGGAAGATTCCCAAATTTTTTTGTATCAAGATGGAGTAGGTAGGTAGGTAGGTCTAAAGTGAGAGGGTCTATTCGATTTTCCACCGCACCCCATAAGGGTTTATTGTGGCTCACACCTATTCACACTCGGACAAATAAATCCAGCTTCTTAACGAAGCCGATTCATTGGTATGGTGAGTGGTCTCTCAGGTCAGATGGTGAGAGTACGGATCTGCCGAACTCAAAGAACCTGATTCGGTGCCCAGCGGGGCAGGCACAAAGTATATGCTCTGCAGTTTCATCATTTTCTAGACAGAGGCGACACACACTATCTTCCGACAGTCCAAGTCTCGGCATGTGATGATTCAAGTGACAGTGACCTGTAAGAAGGCCTGTTAGACACAGTAGTTCATCCCTACTGTAGTCCAACAACTGTTTGGAATCGAGCTTCGAAGGGTGAATGAACGCCTTGGAGTGAGCCAATCCTGGAAGATTCTGCCATCCATAACTCTTCTTGTCATTCAGGTGTTCAGTGTTTGTTTGGCAAAGCCCAAAGCGATGCCAACGACAAGTTCTGGTCCAATGAAGCCGCTTGTAGCACCCTCTTTTGCAAGAGAGTCAGCAGCTTCATTGCCTTCCAGACCAGTATGGCCGGGAATCCAGACCAGAGACAATCTGTTTAGTCTTCCTATCGAGGAGAGTCTTTTTTGGCAGTTTGCTACCAATTTAGACGTTGCTCGGTAGGAGCCAAGAGCTTCCAACTCCGCTTGACTTTTGGAGAATATTTTTAATGACTTGTGAGTGAGGTTGGATTTATCCAATATCTCCGCACACAATTCAATAGCGTAAATTTTCGCTTGAAATACAGTCGCTTAAGTTCCTAGGCAGGTAGATAACTCTGTCCTGGGTCTGCGACTGAAAACACCTGCACCAGAACCGAAAGGTGTTTTTGATCCATCTGTGACCAACAACTATCTGCTCTTAATATTTCCTCCTCCCAACACTCGACTAGATGTAATGAGCAAATCTGGAATAGCAGATCTTTCAAAACCCCACTATGTGTTAGACTAGCTAGCCTCTTCAATCACATCTAATATTAATATTAGATATGTTATTGTGTTAAAAAAGTTATTGCACAGTGAAACTTCATATTTTTTTAAATATTTTGTTTCAACAAGTTTCTTTAAAATATTGTTTCTTCTACACCATCTCTGCACAGAAGATACACTGCAACAATAATTACAGGGATTTTATTACCATTCAGTATGAACATGTATATATGATACATATATTCTGGTGAGTGCTGGTCAATTGAAAGTAACGTTATTAAGGTAAGAAACATTCAAAAAATATAATAAAAAGTTGTATGTCGACAAAATAGAACAAACGCAACCGAGTATTTCCTATCTAATGTTATTTATTTTTCTCTTTCATATTGATCTTTTTCCACCAACGGAATATTATATTATTTTTTCATTTTTTTAAGGGGAAGTACAAAGTCATTTGACGAGAGAAATTGAAATATGACTAGGAGTTTGTCTTATGTAGTACCATAAAAGTATATGAAAACTTCGTTACTTCTGTTACAGCTCTCGCCAGGGTGCGAGGTAGAAATTACTTGTTATTATTTATTATTTTCACATTCCTTCTGCAGTATTATTTTTACATAATATAGAAAGCAGCAGTAGAAACCTGCAGTGATTTTATTCTTCCAAAGCATTTTAACAATTATTTATTTTTTGCTTACAATTATTTTTTTTTTTAGTAATATATATCTCATTAATGTGTTAATTAAAATGAGTACTTTTAATGAAATTTGTTTTTATTTCTACCTGAATATCTATAGTATCAAGTTTTCCCCATGGATTTGACAATAATTGACTACACTGTTCAATTAAACTCAACTGTATTTCACTGCTACACTGACAATACAATACAAACACTTTAACTGAAAGTTTCAACAAAAGATTCTTCAAAATGTTCCATATGTTTTACTCAACTAGTGCTTACCCAGATTCGTTCGTTGATTTAACAATAAATGCAATAGAAAACAAACAGTCAATTTAAAACCAAATTACCCTACAAACAGCATTGCCAATTCAACAAATACCAACTCAACAACCAATGACACGTTTCAGAACTAATGTTATACCTTCCAGAACTATTGAAAAAATTGGAAATAGATATTATGTTAGAACTTCTTACAAAGATACTGAGATCAATACTCACACATACAAAACCCAACAACTCGAGGAAAGAAAAAATTGTATTTATAAGATACCTCGTACTTGTGGTAAAAGTTATATTGATAAAACTTTCAAGACTATTAAAAGTGCGTTAGAATGAACATCAAGATTATATCAGAAATAGGCAATCGCCAGGACTAAAATTGTTGGAACACATTTTGAAATCAGTCGGCGAACATCGACTTGAATAGAACAAGATTAGTATGGTTTTATAGTTAACAATGAACCCCACTCTAAGAGAAGTCATTTCAAAATTTGCGTATATTTTTATATTTGAAGAGACGTGTATTTTGAACCTCTTCTTATAAATGGGTTGGTTTTTGGGTACCTACCTGCCTTGAAGAAAGATATGGATACTGGCAAAATTGCAACATATCACTATCAGAATAAAATAGTTTATTGAATACGTTACATTTTCATGTTTGTAGCAAGTCAAGTGTATAGGCTTTCTTTAATATACATAAAATAAGTAAGTAAATTGTAAAAAATTTAAGCAACACAGGGGTTACCTACGTACATATATAACATAAATATTCACCTATGATGATAATAGGGGTATTTACAAACTACCACAGTACAATCGATACCGGTGAGTATGTTTCATCTCGAGTAGACATGGCTGACGTGAACTGTCCTAAAATAATCGTAGTATTCCGAGACAGAGTAAAAACATTGGCTGAGTAACATTTCCTTCATGGCTCTTTTGAATTTGTTGATACTAAGCTCTTTAAAGTTATTTGGCAGAGAGTTGAAAAGATTGTAATCAACAAAATTGATTTTTGATCTGGTCAAACGATAACGGCATGTTCTTACCTTGTCTGCATTTCTCTCTACTCGGCGTGACATGACTGAAGTTCACTTTAGGTCAAAGTCACCTTGTCAAAAATATGACACTAGAAGCCACCTCGTTAACGCAGTTGAAGGTCGTTCAAGATTGAATTCTCAAAACTTCAAGATAGCCGCGAGCCTGGCTTGAGATCAAATTCATCTTGTCGAAAATATGGGGCGTGCACTAAGGTTATTCAAAGTAAAACTCAAAAGTCACCTTGTTTGCGCCGTGTGATGTAGGACAAGGTCGTTCAAGATCAAATTCAAAACACCCTCAACGTTACCCTGGCTACGTATCTAAAGGTTACTCCAATTTCAAAAGTGGTGGTGGAGGTTTCCAAATCGGCTTAAACCAACTACTCATATGTTCAGCAGACTACAGAAAACACGGTTGTTAGAATACTGTTATGAGAAGATGCGGAAAAATGCAATAAGCTCATGAGGCTGCAGTGTTTTTTGGAGATCTGGAAAAAATTGACAAGTTTGATGGCTCCCAAAAAGTGTAAAAAATAGAAATGGGCATAAATGAAGTATTCTAGAAAGGAATATTTTTAGGAGAATATTGACACCAAGGTTAACCCAAGAAGGAATATTTAGGCAATTATTCAATAAAGAATTGAAAACTCTGATGATCACAGAAGATATTGTTCGACAGATAAGGGAAAAAGATTGAAATGGTTCAGACCTAAACTTCATTGAAAAAATCACCAATAGATTTTCTTTTCCTTGCTCACCTATCACCAATCTTGACAAGTTGTAATTTCGTTAAACTATATCTGATTTTCTATTTACTATTTACTGAAAAACTTTCTACATTTTTTTTAATATTTACAGTTTTAACAATTTTCCAACATCCACACATTTACACATTTAAATTTGCCCTAACAAAAAAATGAATGCACATTGTGAAGGAAAATATCTCCATAATTTCTATTTAGTAGAAAATTTTGAAGTCTTTTCATTCAAATTTTAGTTATTTTTTTATTGAAAAAATTTCAATGAATGAACGAAAAAACGAAAATGAAATTTTCTATAGGTATTCGTGATTCCTCAGTTTTCTCCCGAAATGCATAGGTAGGTATACATTCCATGTATGGTTATTTTCATTTACATCAATTGTGTTCTTTATATCAATAAAACATTTTCAAATATATTTTCATCAACATGGGAATAATCTAAAAAGTTAATAAAACTGCAAACATGGTGCGTCTTCTTCTATACTGACTGAGTGTACGTTCCTCTTCATTAAGTAGGTACATATTTTGAGAATGTTAACGCAAGCACTGCACTATTTATCTGTGGCTAGACTTACCTGACCTCTTGAATGCTGTTGATATCCGCATCTGAAATAATTTCTCATGGCCATCAACACTCCCTGCACGAAGATTTCTCATGCTATAATCTTCCAATCTGTCGACAATATAATCTCGCTCCAAGTTGTTCTTGTTGAGTGTTTTTCAGAATTCGAATTACATGATGATTTCTGATATTATCAGATTTTTTCTTTGCTAGATATAGAATTATTTTCTTCTTTGCTTTGTGACAATTTTCTAATTAATACGTAATAGTATTCAGTTAAGTTAAAATTGTTTTCACGGGAAAAACTTTAGATGTGTACTTACCTATATTATCAAAATAGTATAATGGGCATTTGAGTTCTACCGTAGGTAGGTACTAATCCTCATTTCTATTTACAATCTTAGTGAACATTGGTTGCCATGAGTTTTAAAATAATTCATCTTTAATTTAAACAAATGAGAAGTTATCCAATAAAAATGTTTCAGGATTATATCACTGATAAAAAAGGAAAGTATTTTTTCATCAGACAGGCATTTGAATTATACTAGTGTTCTGTAATTTATTCACAATCCGGCTGACCTACACTTTCTATATTATTAATTGAGGACAAGCAGAGATAACTTTCAGTCTCGATCGTGAAGTGATCATTGTCTCACACCTTACCACAAGTTTATATCTTTAAAATATAATGTTGATATTTTTTGTGACAATTTGTCTGGTTTTTACCTTTGTAGGTGAGTGTTTGAAAATAACAATATAATTTTTTTTCAGACATATTTTTTCATCATATCCACTGATCTGGTCCATATGTTTTTGAGTTAACACACACAAAGGTGGTATAATACATAATGATTAAAAACTAGATAATAAACTGAACCTAATTTTAAATTTCAGTGTCCACTAAAATACGTGCTATCGGAAAATCAACTTATATAAGTACTAACCAGATTTTCCAATGAAAATTATTGCCACTTTGGTGAATTTATAAATAGATGAAAGTATAGTAAATTGAAATACTATTGTTAGTAGTGTATTCATCTCGACACAGTCATCTATGCTTTCACTTATGATTTCTTGTTATATAACAACTGATATATTGTTATACATCATTTCGAAATTAGTCGGCTTTACAGATATGTACTGAGGGCATATAATGTTCATTCGGCCAAATAAATAAAATTTACTCAATATTTGTTGAAATTTCGTGAATTCCAAAACGAAAAGATTATGTTTACGGTATGCAGACATATTTATATGAAATAAGTGTTTTGAAAAAATGTGACCGATAGATATTGTAGACTTTTCTTTCATTTTGAGTGCTGGCACTTCAATGTAATTGGCAGTTTACATCAATGGTATGACTACTTACAGCCATTATTGACTGAACAGAATTTTTGTTTTTGCTGCTTTCTAATTATTTGAGCAGTTCTCGTTCGTAAAGTAATCGGGATGTTTTATTCAGTACCTCTTTAATGGCTTTCAACGACTTTTCATTTTCCATTTGTGGAATGTTTTCTTTTATCATTCACTCAGTAATATAATTGTGTGTTGCAAATAAATATAAAGATAATGTCGTCATCATCGACACAACGCAAAACAAACAGACAAGCAATTGTCAAAAATGCCCCACTGGCTAACACCAATTGGACAATATAATAGAAATTATGCAATATTTCTTCTCCTTCTGATTGTTTTGGGTTTGATTTGTGAGTCATTACCCAAATATCTACGGGAAAATAACTTCATGTTCTTCAGTTTTGAATTGATTTCGTCTATTTTTAAATCATGTCTCTCGAAAATTGAGACATATCGTCCCCCAAAAAAACTTATAATGGAAAAGTTTTTATGATGCTGTATGTATACAGACAAAAATGTTAATCAAATTAACTGAAAGAACAATTGTTCAGACCAGTCTCGACTTACCTACACTTTAGGTTATTGGACTGACACTTATCACAAATCAACTACTCCCCCGGCTAATACCAGTGTCCTAGTATACCCATTCAATTTGTGAAGTTTTCTTCCTCATACAACAATTCGTTAAGGCCAGTCTCAAATTACCTTCACTGTATAGGTAAATGGATTGATACCTGTCAGAAAACAACTATTCTCCTGGCTAATACCACGAAGGGTGTTGGATTATATCCAACAGGTGTCAGTGCAGGAATCTTCATAGAAAACAGAACTACTTGAAAATATATCCCAGCAGTTGTATCGCCAACAGCATATGCAGGAAATACTTCTGTGAAGATTCCTGCGCTGACTCCTGTTGGATATAATCCATCGCCTTTTGTGTTAAAAGCCAGGGGAATAGTTGGTTTTTGATAAGTGTCAGTCCATTAATACAGTGTATTAGTTAAGTCGAGATTGGTCTGAACAAAGTGTTCTTTTAGTTAATTCGATTTACCGCCAGTCTCCAATATGCCCACTGAATATATGTGAAGATAAAATGTTTACCAGCATATCAGTGATTTGATTTTTATTGATTATCACGATAGAAATAAACGAACCATATTAGAACGGATTATTTTGGTATTCGATCTGACTCTAGCTGAAACAAAGTGAGATGAAATCTTAACCTCAAAACAGTTGATGAAAATTTTTTGAATTAATGTCGACCCAAACTAAAGAGGTTGAGAAAGCTGAGGAGAATGTTTTGAATGAATCCTTAAAAGGCACTCTCATGACCTGACAATGTCTAGTTTTTCTAATGGATAGTGGAAAAATTTTCAAATAAATGCCTATAACATCCTCCCAATAATACGACATTGACTTTTGCGTTTTTTATACCCAAAATCCGATTATTTCAATAGATTTGGTAAAACAAAAACCAAACGACAAAGTTTAATAAGACAAAGTTCAATATATAGTTGGGGAGGACTTTCTGAGCAAATACCTTAAGAAAATTCGAATGACAAAGCTTAATAAAGTTATGGAGAATTTTTCAAATGAATGCCTATAATGTCCTCCTTACAACCCGAAAGTAACTCTTGCGAATTCAATATAGATGAGGAGTTTGTGTACAGTTTTTCAAAAGATTGCAGACTACTAAAAACTGCGATTAACCCTAAGTAGTTGTTATAGGACTTTCTTTTCTGAAAAAAAAATCAGAATGAAGGAAAAAAATTTAATGCATTAATGAAAACTCTCCACAAAGATGTGTATATCCGCATGTATTCCCGAATTTTTTTATGCAAACAATTTTCTTTTCTTGTATGATTCATAAACACTGATTTTCCCTTACACATTGACCCCAATCCAAGCCAATGGTGTTTTTGTAAATCGCCAATACATAGTCCAGAATCCTTAATCTTGTTCTTCGTGTTTTTTTGACTACCACAAAAAACATGTTTATAGATAGTCAATTATAAGAAAAATATCAGTTATTCATATCATAGTGACATAGGTAATCGTTTCCTTGAAATAATATTGAAATCTGTTATCGTCTATTTTTCATAACACTTACATATCTAGCAACAGAGTTTATAACTGAAACAACTTTTCTCAGGTTGTAAGATATAGATTTGCAAATTTTCGTGGGGACAAATGGAGCAGTGTACGTTCCAAACGTGCAAGCACTTCTTGAAGTAAAAGTCAGCTACTCTTTGATGGCTCCCAACTTGTAGTTGTATCAATTCCAATTTGATCATAGTCTCACTGCCTAGAAGTGATTATACTGAATTAAAATTTCATCAGCTCCAATTTTGTATGGATTTTTTCACCGTTGAAATCGTCGGATGACCATGATCATATTGATCATACAATATGTGTAGAGTATGTCGAAGTACTGATAAACGTCAGGCTTGATCGATCTCAGTAGTCTGACATATATTAAGACTCACCATTGTAATTGCTCAATTGTTCGAATGCTAGTTGAATATGTTTTGAATCAGATTGAATCGATTTGATGTCCTTTCCCAATTGGTCACCCTCTATTCATAAATTAATCATATTTCATCCCAGCAGAGCGAGGTAACTATCTGATTGATTCAAAATATTTTTTATCTTATAGTATCTTGAGTTATTCCTATCAATATCAGAATCTACTTTTTTTGTCATCTTTGAGATGTAAAGACCAACATAGTCACCAAGAACATGATCCGTTTTGTCCTTAGGCTCTGCAAGATTTTTCAAGGGATTATTTTGATATCAAAGGTTGTCCTCGTAAACTAATGGCCTCACTACTGCGACTGAATTTGTTGATGATTCCTTCACTAATTTTTATGATATACTAGAGGTTGCCGATGTTTTGAACAAATATATCAGGCTATTAGCACTCATCTTATTCTGCTTCAACTACAGGCGATGCTGCAACCACTGTCTATTGAAAGAAAACTATACTTTCTCTGTGACTATGAGGTACAAAAACAATAATCGTATAGTAGTTATTCCAATTTGAACAACATCTTCTTACCATTAAAATTGATCAGACGACCTCATGCGTAGAATGATATTGTCGAATCGTCCCTTTGGAAGGGGTAAATTATCGAAACTATCAAAATATTTCATTGGGGCATCACTTTTTCTGTATGTTACCCAATTCATCCCTAGACCATGTCGACTATCAATATCTGTTAGGGCAGATTGATATCGGTGTGATCCTAATTTTGGCAGATCATCACACCTAAATATTCCCTCGAAAATAATGAATTATCATTCTCTCAGCATGATAATTGAGGTCGATGTTAAATAAAGATGAGCCAATAAACTAATTTTGAACCAAAAGTTTCATGAAACTTGTTGCCGACTCCAATGACTTACATACTTTTATATTTTCCTCTTAATTCTGTTCTGAACAGTATTCATCTCCTTTTCGGTAATTTGACATGTTTGAGAAACGTTTTTTTATCTACACTAATTCACTGAAATGTTCAAGTATCAAGTGAACATTTTATCTATACGTTCGTAGAATTCCATAAACGATATTAGGAAAAAAAAATTCACTTGAAAATGACCTAACTTCCCAAACCGTATCACTAGTATTTTTAATTTTAATCCTGAGGTTAATGCAAGGGTAAAAATGGTTAGGCTGGGCTCGAATCTGGAGTTTGAACAAAAAAATATTTTAACGCATTGAATATGAATCTTGAGAAATACAAAAACTGGGTACTTGTTGAATAGTTAAATAAACAATTATCCTTTTATCAAATGATATGTTTTTCCATGTTCAAGGTTTACATAAAAACCTTCAAATTACTCTTTCTAGACTTAGAAAAGATCCTTGCTGGAAAAATTCGAAAAAAAATATCATTCAAATTTTTATGAACAATCACAGATGAAAATCTTCGTTTTATCAATAAAGAACTGACTTTTTCAAATGTTTCATTCTTATTATTTTAAGAGTTACATTCGTCTCATGTCTCAACTATGTTTGGGTCGGATCGTCAGCCCAATAATCATTTTCAATGTCATAGATAAACATTTCCTCTTGGTACCATAATATATCTCACCTCAAGGGGTGAGTACTGGCTAGATTTCTATAATTTTTATTCAATATTAAATGGTTTTAAATTCAGTAATTAAAAAAAGTAAACAAAGTATTCACCGTAGATGGTACTTGAACCCAGGTCCAATGGCACTCAGGTCCAACATTCTAACAACCATGCTAAGAAGTAACTTTCAAAACAGTGTGACATAAATCTATTCAAGTTTCTCAAAACTCTCATTTCGTTATCAAATGACGAACTTTTGAGAAATATTTTTTTATTATCACATTACAAATTGCTGGTGGGGAACACTAATGGTTAGTCTACATACAAAGCTAATATACACTTCACAATATATCTCATATATACTTCACAAACCATATATTTGCAAACTAAATGTCAGTTCAGTTAGTTTGTCGATTAAGAATATATTTTGATGTAAGAAATTATCAATGCAATTGAAAATGATTGAAAAAATGTAAAGTTATGAATTTGTTCATCTCATTATTGAAGATTTTTTCAATAGTAACAGAAAAATGGGTTTTTTTAAGAGTCTCAATACAACTGTCCAGCCAAAGATGGACAATATGAGGATCCCCGGCAATGTGATAAATATTACGAATGTGTGGATGGTATTCCTACTACCAAACTCTGTCCAGATGGTCTAGTTTTTGATCCTCTTATACGCAAAAGAAACAAGTGTGATCAAGCCTTCAACGTAGATTGTGAAGATCGTACTGAACTTCGTAAGTATGGATAATTTCTATTCCTAGATTCAAACGTTATTAATTTCTACTTCTTATGTCTTATTTCAGAGGAGCCTCAGCCAAAAGGCGTTTGTCCAAGATTAAACGGTTTCTTTCCTCATGAAGATCCCGCTGTTTGTAATAAATTTTACAACTGTATTCAAGGAGAACATATTGAAATAACCTGCACTGCAGGATTACACTTCGATGAGTATTCTGGAACATGTGTATGGCCTGATTCAGCAGCGAGACAAGGATGTAACTCTCTGTCAAGTAAGTAGGAAAAAATAGTTGTTCAAATTTTGTAGTAGGAGACAAAATGTTTTTTTTATGAAACAGAATCCTAGTTTTGAAACTCTGTGGAAACTGTGGAAGAATATAATTCAAATTAACTAAAAGAACAATTTGTTCAGGCCAGTCTCGACTTACCTACACTGTAGGTTAATGGACTGAAACCCTTCAGAAAAGAACAATTCCCCTAGCTAATACCATGAAGGGCGTTGAATTATATCCAACAGGTGTTGGATAATGTCGGATATAATCCAACGCTCATCGTGGTACTAGTCAGGGGAATAGTTGTTTTCTGATAGCTGTCAGTCCATTAACCTTCAGTGTAGGTAAGTCGAAACTGGCATGAACAAATTGTTCTTTCAGTTGATTTGATTGACAGCCAATCTTCATGTTTGCTCACTGAATATATGTAAAGGTTTCTTTCCTGCGAATTTTGGATATGAGGTTGATTAGTACATACCTTGTTTACCAGATAGAGCTATGACAATTTTTTTGTTTGTCGTTTGCTTCAGCGTAGTTGGAGAAATGATACTCTGAACGGAATTCGATTCCTGATTATGGAATATCATCAACTTTGTGTTGATGACGGCCACTACCTTGCACTGATGAGAGGTCAAATAGCCCGAAACCGGTCTGCAAGTGTGCCTGTTCCTATAACTGATAATAATCCATTTCAGCAGGTTTATGGCCAACAGTATATGCAGGAAATACTTCTGCGAAGATTCCTGCATTGACATCTGTTGAATATATTCCAACGTCTTTCGTGGAATTAGCCAGAGCAATAGTTGTTTTTGATAGGTGTCAGTCCATTAACCTAATACAGTGTATTAACCTACATTATACGAGAAGTTGGGTGAATTTTGGATATACGGTTGGTTAGTACTCGTACCTGTGTACCTGATGGAGCGATGACAAATTTGTTGTTTGTCGTTTGCTTCAGCTTGGTTAGAGGAATGATACTCTAAACGAAAATCGATTTTTGATTATGTGCTCGTTCCTATAAATGAAAATCGATTCCAGCAGTTTTATTCCAACAGCATATGCAGAAAATATTTCTGTGAAGATTCCTACACTGACACCTGTCGGATATAATCCAACGACCTTCGTGGTATTAGCCAGGGGGATACTTGTTTTCTGGAAGATGTCAGTCCATTAACCTATAGTGTAGGTAAGCCGGCCATTGGATGGCTGCTTCCACGTAGCCCCGCTAGATACGTGAATGACAGAATTACTTGTGATTCTGTTATTCCCTAACTGAATGGTATCCCAACGATGACTTAATCCTAAGGTGTGTGTATTCGTGCCGAGAGGATGAATGACACTGAGCCTATCAGCTGTATCTACGGAACCTTCGAGATATCATGCGTCCTATCGTCGTAGCAGTAATGCGGAGCTCTGCCGTGATTGACCTTCTTTCCCTAGCTACTCTTGGGACTTTTATGGACAGAGTAAACTTAAAAATTCTTTCTGACGCTGAGTCTGCAGAGGAGATGGATATCGAGCTTATGATTCCAACTGACCTTCCTGTAAATTTGGGAGTGAGAGCTTCTCAACTTTCCAACTCCTGATCCAATAACAACCTGAAAAAAGGTTTGGTGGTGCAGCCAGGAAACGAGTGAATCGTCTCCTCAAGAGCGGGGTACCTTATGAAACCGCCTTGCACAAAATTCTTGAGCGACATACGCAGAATCTGTCTCAGGTGAAGGAAGAAACCCCCCATTTGCAGGTTAGCAAACATTTGCGCTCTAGTGTTGATTCACCAAAACAGGAGGAGAAAAAGCCCTGCACGGTTGAATCTAAGGCATCGCCATGTGTAGCTGACGTGCAAAAATTCTCATCCTCATCCTCAAAAATCGATTAAACATCAGAGCATATACTTTGTGCCTGCCCCGCTGGGGACCGAATCAGGTTTTTAGAGTTCGGCACAGCCGAACTCTCACCATGTGACCTGAAAGACTACTCACCATACAAACTAATTGGCTTCGCTGGGTTCATTTTTGGTCGAGTGTGAATATGTGTGAGCCACAATAAACCCTTGTGAGTTGCGGTGGAGGGTCGAATAGACCCACTCACTTTGGACCTAACCTAAAATAACCTATCCTAATTTGTTTCACACTGGCCTCAACTAAATATTTTTTAGTGAATTTAAATTTGATTTACAGTCTTCAAGTATGCCCATTAAATATATGTGTGAAAGAATGTGGTGGTGTTGGCGATATTGTGAAATGTGATCTCAACCAATAGTAACCAAGTTCAGAAAAGAAGTCTACGATTACTGAAAAATATCAGAACCATATCGAGCAGACATTTCTGAAAAATATATGTTTTGCGCATCAGAAAGTGACAGTTGCCACAATAATGAAAGGTGTTTTCTTTGAATATTGAAATCGATGAACTTATATAATTCTGTATTTGAGAGAAGGCAATCAATGTGTTGAGAAGAACAATAGACTGTTGTGGTTGAAACTCTCTCTCTCGAGAAAGCGCAGCGCAATCGGCGAAAGAACTTAATTTCCAAGAGCTAGCGTCTAAAACGAATAAAAGTTTCGATCACATTTCAGAGATGGAAAGTCACTGTAAAGTCAGTACTTACTTCCGGTACTTATAAATTTATATAATACGACAAAATATGAAATCAAACAGAAATCCAATAGTCCGAAGTCAGCGCTACCCCATACCTGTTAAAAAAAGTAAGTCAAAGTGATTTGGTGATTTTGCAAAAATTATATCCTCCGAAACATCAAATGAAACTATGAAGGTAATAAAGCAAACAGAGTTATTCCTGACGGAACCACGTAAGTAAGCAGTCAATAAAAGTGTAAATGGTAACTGTACAGTTTAATTGACTGCTGACCGACATGGCCTCAACACAAATAAATCTAGCTGTCTGCTTCGTCAAAGTTCCAACTTTTATTATTGTTTTGGATAATTTCAGCCGTAGAAAATCACTGAATAACTTAGACATTCGCTTTATTTTTGACGGGTATGGGGCAACGCACAGGCCACGTATTTCTATATTTGCTTCAGAAAACAGTTGGCTGGTGTGAATCAATATTACAACTGAATGGCCCAACACCAACTGCGGAAGTGCTGACAATAGAATTTTCATCACTAAATTGTGGAAGGTGAAACTGAAACTTCTGGTATATAATGAATTCAAAACAAGTGCTGTTCCCAAACACCAGAACTGCAAGTCTTCTCTCGAGCGTTTCACCAACCACGTTGGCGTCTTCGTGAGATAAAGTAAGCTAATTCCTAACTCTGAGACTGGTCTCTATTCCTATCTACTAGAGTACTCTTTTACTTTCAGACACACATCTATTATTCCAGATAAAAATTCGTGAGACATTTTCTCGTTAATGTTCTCGCTAATTTTGATAGAGCAATTCATTTGAAGATAAACGGTGAACATATTGGTATGTTCCTCTGGCTGTTCATGGTTCTAATGACACACTTTGCTTCCGAAGCTTCCGAAATAATCCAAAATATGGATTTTTCTGGTTTCCTGCTTGTTTAATCTGACTGATATATTTTGTCACATTTCTCACAGATCATTCCAAATATTCCAGATCATTTATCATTATCCGACATGACAGCAAGCCACCCCACCCTCCCACACTATGTCAATCTCGCAACTAGCACTGAGATTTCGGTAGGTAGCTAATACCGCAGACGTTATAATTTCACTTAATATCATTGTATTTTCGCATTCATATTAGGTGTTCTTAATTGACGTTTGATCAATGGTTAGAAGCGGTTGTACTTCCTTATCAATCCCACATCTGTATGACATTCATTTACTCATCACGTCCCTGTTATAACTTTACCCCCTCTTTTGTTCATTTAGCGCTTACTCTGCGCATCCATATATTTTGTAATATTAAACATGAATTCATCATTATTGTATTTTTTCATTTATCTTCAAATTTAACTTCTTTTTCTTGTCAAGGAGTATATCCTGATATCATCTAGTGTATTGCTATCGTCCTACCCGTGTTAGGAATCACACGTTGAAAGGTAAGATCTCGTTAGTCCTTAGCTCGCACAAGTTTCGACTTTTGAGCGTTGTTGTTCGTAGGGGTGCGACAGCTGGTTAACGGAAAAACAGATTTAAAACAGATTTTATTACTTTCAACCTGAACCATATATAGCTCATATATGAAGTCACAGTAGTTGAAATGGCTTAGCACCAAACTATCACAGAGCATTATTTTTAGAGGTTGGTTCAAAATAAAACAATTACAGTATAACAATTTCAATGACATATTCGCTTTTTTCATTAAATTTTTAACATGACTAGTGAATCTAAGATCAGTGTCAAGCATCACCCCTAAGTTTTTAGCTATATACAGTGTGTCTCACTTCTCATGGAAACACCCCCGTATCTTCCGTAATATTCGAGGTAGAACGATGAAACTCTCAGGACTGATGGAAATGCTC
>WOGP01002093.1:0-17455 GCA_015342065.1 Leptinotarsa undecemlineata
TGTGACGGCCTCTCTTTCTTCTTCCTAATGACCTATAAATAGTCAGATCTCGGAGGAATAAGTCCAGTTATCACTCGAAGACGATTGTGGATACTAACAATCGAAACGTAATAATGGAAGTCCGAACTGATGTAATATATGAACAAATTATTAGGCATGTGACCTTTCGCCTTTAATCTTTTTCAGAAGCGAATCATTTACCGTTCCAGACAATAGAGATAATATGATGAAAAATATATTTATCAACACGTTGAATGGGTATCTGTAAACAATCCATTCCTATCCCAGTGGAGCAACATCAGAATGGGCTATCATTTATGTCTTTGTGAGTAGTTTATTTCTGGGTATAATTTTCCCATATTCTTGGTAGTCACAAACTAGGTATTGTATGAAATTCATATTAGCTGATACCTTAGTTTATTATATCAGATTAATCCTTACCACAAACTCTTAAAACGATTTGCAATGAACATAAACATCAAATCGAAGATCGTAGGTGTGCTACCAATTTTGTACCATCGAAACCAAATAATATAACCATTCTTCAGCTCTATATGCCATTAATAATATATAACCAATATATAATTTCATAGAGATATAAAAATTATGGAAAACAACAAGGCTGAGAGTATCTAAGCTTCTACTAACTGTATGCCGGATTCAGCTTTCCTATATGTTCATATACATATATATGTATAACCAACCCATCGCTAAATTATACTCAAACTGAAAAATTACAATGGTAATATCCACTTTTTTTTTCGTGGTGGATTTTAAAAAGTAATATTTCGCTGGCATGTGAGATTACAAACAAAAGTAATTTTTCGCTAATTTGGGCGGTAATTACATTACCGTCCAGTGGACGGTAATGTAATTACCTGAGAGACTGTGTATTGAGATGCATCAGAGTGAATGTTGTAGTATTAGTATAATCCAGTGCTGCAGGTGAACCCGAAATACCTACATGGAATGCCCCAATCACTCTCTGAAAGTGATAAACATGCCTGCAAAAATTCGTGACATGTTTCTTCTAACGAAAACTTTTTCTTATTAACGACACTTTGATTGTATTTTGCTTCAATGAACATGGCACCAGTTTCTTTCTGTTATATGGAGTGTTTTTGAAATGATTCGCGTTGAGTAAGATTTCATGATTTCAAGTGGATTTTAGCTGCAAAAAATTTTTCTTCTTGCCTAACCTATAATATCTGTCACGAATATGTGACGCCTTCAGAGTAACTTTTAGGTACCTATGCATTCTCCTTGGAGTTTCTCGCTAGATTGAATATGCCAACTATTTTTATTATTGAGCTGAATATTTTTTATTTGCACCACTGTATTTTGGATATCGCATTACTATAGAAAACTTTTTTATTGTAATTTTTCAGTCAGCATCAGATTTTGATTCAAGAATAAATAATTTTTTTTTCTGATTTATTGCTTCCATATTGGCCTCTAGAATGAATAATTCAAAATGTGGCTTCCTGTATAATTGTTGATCGGTTTTTTTTCTGCAAATCATTTTTTAAAAAGTTATTCAGGGTGGCTCGTTTTCAACTTAAATAATTTGTACCTTCCGAACTATAAGCTTCAGACCATATGTTTTATACTTTGTAGAAATCTACTCGTCATGGAGCAGTTGATAATGTGAAATAATATAGGGTGATCCATCAAAAAAAATTGGTGACATGTACTGGGGTTGCAATAAGGGAAGTAACATCAAATGTAAATATGTCAAAATATGTCCCCCTGTATACTATTGTTGATGTGTTCTTTATTTTTCTTGAAAATCATTGTACCAAAAATTCAGCTATTTGTGAGTTTCAGGAAGTTTTTTTTAACTTAAAAAAGTAAATTTAAAATGGTTGCATATTTGGTGAAGGAAGAATTACTTCAATTTTCTCTAGTGGAGAATATATCTTTCATTTCCAGTCGGCAACCTTACATGGATTAACGATTTTTATTTTTTGTTCAATTGTTCTATTTTTACCTTCATTTTATTTCACTATTATTTCATTTCGGTTTTTTTTGCTTAATATCATTATAATTTTCAGTTATTCATTTTTAATTCCCCTTTTTTTTCTTCATAAACTACACCTCACGATTTGATCTTCACAAACTTTATTTGAGAAATATATCACATGTTTCGCTAACACAGTATCTTCTTCAACAGTGATTTTTTTCTTTCTTTTTTTCTAATCATTTTATGTACTATTTGACAATGGAAGCCCTCACTAATGGAATTATTATTATTGTTTGTTTGAAGGTGGTTGACAATGTTTCGTGGTGTATTTAATCAGTTCGGACTTCCATTGTCTAATATAATATAAATTATTTGAAATTCCTCAAAAAATATAAAAAAAATTCAACACTATGTCACCATTATATCACCAAGGTGACATAACTTGATTTGAAATCTTTCAATTTTTATTTTAATTTTTAATTTTTTGTTAATAATAATTTTTAATTTTCAGCTTCAATATTTCAATTTTTATTTTTTGGTTGTTGTTTGGTTTTATGTTATTTCTTTGTAATTTAAGTTTTTTGTTCAAATAAAATTGTTATTTTTGATTATTCTTTTTGATATTTTTTCAGGAATTTCAAATAAATTTATATTATATTAGACAATGGAAGTCCGAACTGATGAAATATTATTATTGTTATTATGTTTACCGGTTCATCATGACCCACTTGTCACAATACTTTGGTATATTATATAGTTGTCAGTACCTTGATTGTTGATTATTTTTCTATTTTATCTCAAATTCCGCCAATTAAAATGACCAATAATCATAGTTCACATAATTATTAAAATTTCAAATTTCAAATTTATTTTATCGTTTGTTACTTCTGGAAATGATTTTGACATAAAGGTAGGTCATAAAGCTCAATCAAAATGCATGCAATTTCATAATTTAAAATATTTGGCTTTTGAACAAATTATTTGGTGAATAAACCAAATAAAACTTCACCCCTAAGGTGAAACCATATAGGTACTTCACTACTTTAAAACAAACATAAACAGGTGAACAGTTGAAATGTCTGTTAGTGGCTTTCGCAGTTATTTTTTGAAAGAAATCATTCCAAGAATTCAAAGAAAATCTCACCTGTTGTAAATCGAAGTTCCTAATTGCTTTCACTTTCGGACATTTTGTTTTGTCTTCAGGTCTGTTCCTTTTGGATATTGATTCACATACACATAATATAATTATGCAAACATGAAATATTGAATACTTTCCCATTTTTGCACAACACTTTCAAAATTCAATAAATGAATGTTTCATTTCGAGCTATTTCCTCTAATGGGATATTGTTCTTATCGCTCCATTGTGGGCGATTAATGCCTCGAATTTGATAAACAATAGTAGTATTCAGTAAATATTTAGAGATGTGGGGTTACTTGACGTATTTGTTGCAAAGCACCACATTCCAGATGAATGACTAAATAATTTTGAA
The DNA here is from genome assembly GCA_015342065.1 of Leptinotarsa undecemlineata. Classification (NCBI taxonomy): domain Eukaryota; kingdom Metazoa; phylum Arthropoda; class Insecta; order Coleoptera; family Chrysomelidae; genus Leptinotarsa; species Leptinotarsa undecemlineata. Next base: position 3,457 of record WOGP01002093.1, read on the forward strand.
TTTTGCAATAATTCTTTTTCATAGGCTAACCAAAATTCTGACATGTGCATCTCTGGATTTGAACTTCTCAACTCGAAATTGGGTTTGGATAAAATTGATAAAAAAGAGCGCAGACACACATTCAAATTCGATTGTTTATGTTAAATTTTTGGTGAGAAACACTGAAAAATGCCTTTCTCAAGGAAACTATCAGTGACTCACCAGTAATCTTTTAAGTGCAAAAATGTCTTGAGTTTCACAAGGGAAAAAATATGGAAAGTGATATACAGGGTGTAACATGAGTACATTAAAATATTCAAGTGACGTAATCCTAATACAATTAAAAAAATCTATATAAACTATAAAATTTCCGGATAAAAGTCCGGAAATGGTTCGTTTCGTAGATACAGGGTGTTGAAATAGATTTTTTTGTTCGTTTTTTAAAAATAACTTTTGCAAAAAGTAAGTTATTTGCACGAAATTTGGTACTCGGTTTTTTTTTGACGTGGGAAATCATAATTTCGTATTAATTTTCATGTAATAACTAGAGGGAGCAGCGTACGCTGTTGTTATTTATTTGAAATGACCCTTTTTTTTGTCAGTTAACTTTTGGTACTTTTCATGACGAAACCTAATCCCACACCTTTTCCAAGTAAAGAAGTTATACTTTCTGAACAACGCTGCGCTGGTGGTGACGTTTCCGAGATATTTACAATTTCCTATATCGATGCATATTGCTTAGCTCCTAGGGCGCTAAGTGAAGTTGCCAAGAACATTACAATATGGTGGATCTTGTCAAAATAAACAATTTTTTTCTATAACATGTTTATCGAAAAATCGTTCATTTTCGAGATACAAATTGTTGAAATTTTTCATAACATGGTTGGTTATTTTGACGAGATCCACCAGATACTTAGTTTTTGTAATATTCTCAGCAACTTCACTTAGTTGCTCTAGGAGCTAAGTAATATGCATCGATACAGAAAATTGGAAATAAGTATCTCGAAAACTATCACTTCCAGCGTTGTTCAGGAAGTGTACCTTTTTTACTTGAGGAAGGTGTTTTTTCATGAAAAGTATCTATCAAAAGTATACTGTCAAAAAATTATGCCACATTGAAATAAATAATGACAGCGTAAGCAGCGCCCTCTAGATGTTACATGAAAATGTATACTAAGTTATGATTTACCACGTCAAAAAACCCCGGGTACCAAATTTTGCAGAAGTTATTAAAAAAAATGAACAAAAAATTCAATTACAACATCCTGTATCTCCGAAATGAAGCATTTCCGGACACAAGTTTAAATAGACCTTTTTACTTAAAATAGTTTCAGGAATATGTCACTTGAATAGTTTAACGTACTTATGTTACACCCTGTCATGTCCAATCGCACTTGTCTCATTTTCACCACAAACGTTACATATTGATTTTGAGTGTATATTGTCAAAAGCATCATGAAAACAGCATTCATATAGTAAGTAAATGTGGACTAAAACTAAAATCAGATATAATCAGATAGAAATCAGGCGCGCCATGACGATTGATAACGAACGGAAAAATGAGAAGCCCTTATAAACCTTTTACTTTAGTTAATTATTCACAGGCACCGTTCTAAGAGCGGTACTTGTGCGAAAATAGTGATTCACATTGGATTTGAATCGCTGGTGATCAAATCTTTTTGGGAAAACCTTCTCAGGCAGCTTATTCCACATAAACGCAGTTCTTCAAATGAAGGAGTTCTTAAACAGTGAAATTCGAGTTATCCCGATGAAAATGAAGAGCATCCAGAATCCGTCGCGTATTTCTGATATGTATCGCTCTAGGAGGAATCAAATGTGCCAAGTCACTAGAACACTTCCCGTGAAAGCATTTGTAGAAGAGAGACAAATTTCCAACCTTTCTTCCATGGTCCAATGCTGTAAGTGATATTCGTGTCTCCAATCAAGCGAATGGATTTTTTTTCTGGATGGAATCCAGCAGCTTCAGGGTGTGCTCATACATGTGAACAATGTCATATTTTATCAAAAACAAAAGGTCATAAGAATTGCAGACAGAGCAGTGCATATTTAGCGGTCGGCTTAATTTTCTCGATTTTACAACTTCATAAACATCAGATATAAAATCTGAGCTCAAAAGTCCCGGACCTAAGAAAGAAAACACGTTTTTTTGTTAAAAATTGGCTTTATTCATTAATTATTCCTCCATCGAGAGCCACACAATCATTCCAGAACCGCTCTAACATTTCAATACCACTTTTGTAGAACGATTTATCTTTTGTCTCAGCAATAACCTCTTCATTCGAGCGAAATTTTTATTCGGTGAACATTTTTTTGACGGCTGCGAACAGCCAGTAGTCGCTGGGAGCCAAATCTGGCGAATATGGTATATGCGGAGGCATGTCGAAGCCCGTTTCATACAATTTTGCCATCGTTTTCATTGATTTGTCACACTATGTGTTTTGTCTTGATGAAGTAGCACTTTCTTTTTCTTCAAATGGGATACTTTTTCTGCAATTTTGGCCTTCAAACGCTCCAATAACGCTATATAATATTTACTGTTGATGGTATTTTCCTTCTCAAGATAGTCGATGAATATTACACCACGCACATTCCAAAATACCGAGGTCATATCCGTTCCAGCCGACTGTTGTGCTTTCGGGTGCTTTGGACGAGGTTCACCAGTTGCTCTCCACTCAGATGCCGATCGTTTTGGTTCTGGAGTGGGGTTATGGATCCATGTTCAATCCATTGTTACATATCGATGCAAACATTCTGGTTGTTATGTTTAAACATGGTCAAACAGTGCTGATTCGTCAAGACGTTCTTGTTTTTGGTCAACTGTGAGCTCGCGCGGCACTTCACTGTCTAATAGTCAAATGCTCATGCGATATAAAGCCAACACATTCTTTTGATATTTTTATAATGTCAGATAACTGACGCAACTTCACTTACTGGTGTTACTGCCTGATTTGGACGCACCAAAAATTGTATTGAATACAACTATTGGCTTGTTCAAACATCACAGAAGGTTGCGTTAATGGCCATGTTACGATTGCGCACGACTGATGTAAACCTCGAAGTAAGAATGGGTCAATTGAGATTGAGAAACTTCTGCTGCAGGTAACCAGTGATGCAATTGAACATAGGCTTTTGTTGAATAAACCCTACAAAATACAAATAAAACAGAACACAGAGTCAGATGCTACACATGCAATACGCATATATACAGATGGCTCAAAAACCAAAGTAGGCTTGGGATGTGGAGTGCACTTCAGATCACTAAGCCTAAGGATTATGTTGGGAATGGAAAAAATCCCAGCGTGTTTCAAACATCACTGACTGGTGTGTCAATCGCCACAAAAAAAAATAACCAGGAAAGGAATTTCTGGCAAAAACTTAACAATCTGCACTGATAGCAGACAAGCCATATTAGCCTTGAACAGACAACGTGTTATCTTATGGCTAGTACTAGAGTGCCACCAAGATTTAGCCAAAGCCTCAGTAGATAATAACATTATCCTGAGGTGAACATGAGGAGGGCACGACAGGAGTGAAGGTAATCGCATTGCCAACTCTTTAGCTAAAGAAGCAGCTGGACTAAGAATTTCAGGAGCCAGTGGCATCTACGGCCTGATTATTTCGACAATTACGGAACTAGCCAAACGTTACACCCATGCTCAATCCCTAAAGAGATGGGATGAAATCAAAGGATGCAATCTTGCCAGGATCACCCTGGGCGGCCCTGGGAAGCTGGCGCCGAAGAAATATCTGCGATGACCAGGAAAAATCCACGTTTAACAGTAGAATTTCTGACTGGTCACTGTCAACTGAGAAAACACCTCCATAATATGGGGCTAGTGGACACACCTCTATGCAGGTGTCCTATGCGAGTGTCCGGAGTTATCGTCAATAAGAGTGTGTGTGTTCGGTGAGTCTTGGCCTACACCTGCCGATATAAAGGAGATGTCTCCTAGTGATCTGTCCACCACAGGATGGACGATGACCTAGGAGGACAACTTCTTAGGAGGATGTACAATGGGTCACGTGTGGCCTAAATGCTGTGGGCTTACACTCACTCTCCCTACTCTACAGGTACAGATACTATTGGAATTATAAAATCCGTTAGAAATTTTATCACATCCTTGCCAAAACGAACAAAGTGCCTCAAAGAGAATATTGAAAAAAACGTTCCCGAAATACAATGGAAAAACCTTACAGCAATGTGCGTACAAACTCCCTGTTTCCATATATACCCCTGAAAGGACTTTCTCTTCTCTGAAACGCCTCAAAATTCATTTAAGAAACTCCACAAGCCAGGAACGACTAAACGGTTTGGCGTTAATGTCAATCCACCGTAGAATTGACACCGATGAGGTAATTGTTTGCTGCAAAGAAAGCTAGAAAAAAAAATTGATTTTGTAAAAAGATGTTGAAATTTCTGTAATGGTTTTCTAATAAATATATATGATCATGTAACACCATTTTGTTTCTTTCGTTGTTTTTATATTTCATGTTTTTCTATTGTTCCACCAAACCAAACCGCCCGAAATTGTTTTCTGGCTACGGCCTTGACTGCGTTCCGCATCATCGGTGTCTCTACGGCCACGTTGGAAGTCAGCAAACCAATGTTTAATTGTTGTTTTCTAATGGAGCAAGAGTATATAACACTTTTCAAGCCATTGCTTCGCTTGAACGGTATTTTTCCTTCAAGAAGCAATGTTAAATTGAAACACGAAATTGTAGTGTCACTCCTAGCACAATAATCCACAAAGTTATGAGTAGAATACTATGAAATTTCAGCAGCTTCCTTTCGAAAGTTATTACTAACTGGAAAAGCGGTGAATGCAATGAAGGCGTCATTTATGTGTAAGGTCCGAGACTTTTCAGCCTATATAGTATTTGTTGCTACATCGTAACCTTGTCCGCGACATTTTGACAGTTAAGGATCTTTTTCGCGTAGGCTTTTCAAAATTGCTTCTGCTAAACCTTTTCCGGTTTGGTTGACATATAACAAGCTTTTGATAATTTCAAGGTTTGTTGGCATTCTTGCATCAACTTCAGATGGAGTTACATATCTGACAATTTGATTTAGTTGGTTATACTTGGTAACATCTTATGAAGCATCCATCGTTATTGAAATAAACTGGGCAGACTGAATGCGTTTTAAAATTATACTTTGTACTTTATCAGATGAATTTTTCATGAACTCGTTTTACATTCAATGACTCATATACTTATCTCGGTACTTTGGACCAGACCTAGTTATTGTGAATCTGCATCGTACTTGCATAACATATCAATAATTACTAAACAATTCGCGCTATTTGTTTGACCTATTTTTCTGTGCAACCTCTAAAGACTAAGTTTGACGCTGTCAATATAAAAGTTACACTATATATAGTAAGGGAGCTAGCAACGTTTGAAAAACAAAAATTTTAGGACAGTTGGTTTTTTGATATGCTGGCTTTCTTGTTCTTTCGGTTAGAGTCCGGGCTACCTGGCTGGCGGTAGTAGTTGCGTTTATTAATGCGCATCTTACCTGCACAGTTAAAAATCCTTAACTTTAAAAGAATTTTTAATTTTTTGCCTTTATATAGATCCACCAAACATCAATTTTTTATTGCCAGGCATTTTTGTTGTTGTTAATTATGTGCCATACGCGATTTTTTATTTTACTTAAATAAAAAATTCAAAGAATTTTTGAATGTCTGTAATTTTTATATTATGTTCTTTAAACATAAAATAATTTAAAATTATTTTGCCAGACGTTAATTCGATTGTTAAGTATTAAATATAAATGAAAAAGTAATGAACAGTATTGGGGTATAATGCTTATGGAAGGTTAAAAAATTACATTTTTTTGATTAATAAAGTACAGATTATTACACGTGAATTATAAATATATAATGCAAAGTTTCAGTTTTTTTATTAAAACATCTTCAGTCTTTAATAGTATCACAAAACAAGGAGGCAACTTTATAATCATCATCATCATCATCTTACCTCTCACTGTCAGAATTATTTATATCATCGTCTTTGGAAAAGTCATTGTCTTCCAATATTTCATCATCTGTAACAAAGAAAATAAAATTCCTGTAATTATTTTTGTTCGTTATATAATAATTCAGTTTTTATTGATTAATTTTCTATTCAATACTTACTTTGAATAATAACATCTGCAAGTGTGGAAGGTAATTGCTCTTCCACAAACCAGACAAAATCATATTTATCATCGGATGTTGTGTGATGAATTAAACTCGAAGCACTAACCTCACTTACGATTTCACTGTTTGTTTCCCGCAATAGTTTTACTAACATTTGCAGGTGTATTTAAAGGCAAAGTATGTGCAGTAGATGTACTGATGCCACCTATTTCAGTCGATGGATCAGGGTATTTTGCCGTTAAACCTGTAAAACTTCCGTAACATTGTCTGTGATATCCATCTGTTTCATTTATTTCAGTAGGCAACTCGATGTCACTGTACTTTAATTTATATTTTAAACATATATTCAGAACTTCCTGGCATTTCTTCAGTTTATCAACCACAAAAAGTATGACTTTATCTTTATGTCCTTTATAGAAAACACATTTCAGTTTATCACTGGCCGTTATAACAAAATTAATAAATGAAACATCACAAATAACGAAAACACAAAACAAACATGTGACTTTAGACTGACGCCATGTTGTCCATTTGCCGATGCGTTGCCGTCGCTTTCTATCTGTCTTGCACTTCAAACTGCCTCTCTATAACCACAAGTAATACTTTTCATTACTTTTTTATTTATATTTAAAACTTAATAACCGAATTAACATCTGGCAAATTAATTTTAGATTATTATGTTTACTATATTATTTTATGTTTAAAGAACATAATATAAAAATTGCAGACATTCAAAAATACTTTGAATTTTTGATTGAAAAAAAAATCGCGTATGGCACATAATTACCAACAATGAAAATGCCTGGCAATAAAAAATTGATGTTTGGTGGATCTATCTAAAGGCAAAAAATAAAAAATCACGCTTTAAAAAACGTTTTTGAAATTGAGGATTTTTACCTGTGCAGATAAAATGCGCATTAATAAACGCAACCACTATCGCCAGCCAGGTAGCCCGGACTCTAACCGAAATAGCAAGAAAGACGGCATATCAAAAATCCAACTGTTCTGAAATTCTTTCTCGAAAACGTTGCTAGCTCCTATACTATTATAATGCGATCCAGAACCTTAGCTCAATTGTTTTTTTTTAAGTTCTGATGCCATTATTGAATAAACAGAGGAATCACACGTTAAAAGGTAAGACCTCGTTATTCCTTAGCTCGCACAAGTTTCTCAACTTTTGAGAGTTGTCGTTCGTATGGGGGTGACAGCTGATTAACGGAAAAACAGATTTTAAACAGATTTTTTAAGATCATGTTCTGAAATATTATTTGAAATGCCTTACCTTCAATCCATGCTATGGATGTACTTTTTCTCAATGGAAAAAGCTAACAGGCCTCAGAGTAGACTGCAACTTTTTTAACGTAATAATAGTATAACTTCTATCGCTTCTCACTAGTACGGAGAAGCAGGAATGAATTAGTGATTGTTAAGTGAGCGACTTTTGCATTTATAAGTATAGATTTTAAGAAGGAACGGAAACTATTTTGAATAAATTTTTTTACTGGTGAAATGTTTCTTCGCTGATACTCATTGGTTTTTCTGAATATAGCTGAATATTATTTTATTATGTTGCATATAGAAGTGCCCTACAATACTGGTTTAAATTTGTTTTTATATTTTCTATTTTTTTAACGGTCAGGGTGTGATACAGCGACAGCTAAACTTTATCTTTCATCGTAATACTTTTTATCAATCCTGTACTTTGTTTGATCGATGAATCTGTTGAAGCCCATTTATTATTATTTTTATCATCATCATCATCAGTACCATAATGAAAAAGAATAATTCGAATGATGGCCATGAAACTACTGAATGTCTCGTAAATATCAAAAATACTTCCATTTGGAGATACAGTAGTCTGTTGGGTTGGCGTGAGTGGATTCTTCCACTCATTCAATCCATGCGACCAGAAGCCAAACAATCGATATTCACTGCCTATTGCCAAACTTGTGCTAGGAAACACACGTTAAAAAGTAAAACCTCGTTGAAGCTCGCACAAGTTTCAACTTTTGAGGGTTGTCGTTCATAGGCAGGCGACAGCTGGTTAACGAAATAACCGACAACTCTCTCTATGAACATTCTATAAGTATATTCTAATAGACCAACCATGGTTTCTATTCCAAAGTGAGAATATTTTTGCAGATCGAAAACATAGAGTCAATTTTTAGGGATGATTCAATGGTATCTATCCAAAAGTTGTCAACTTCGTCACAATTAAACCTGCCCTTACTGTTTACGAGATCCCCATATACATAAACTCGAATTTGAATAGCCCTGTATGAATAATAAATAATCTATAAATCATACTTATTTTGTGATTTTGGAGATTATTTATAATTTTGAAGTCAAATATCTCCAAATGGACTTCTAGAAGTTTCGTGTGAAGACTCAACTCTTCATCAGTTTTTTTTTGGTTGGATGATTTTGAGAGACCTTACAAAAACGTTTCGAAACTTTATTTCTTCAAGAAACAAATATACTCTATCACAATGACAGTTTGTATAAACATTCATACAATTAGTCAATTTAGTTCCGGCCATGCGAAACCCATTAATTGAAATACTATTCTTCAAAGGAGATGTTAGTTTTTGTTCGACTTTATACTTCTCCATCAATAAAAAAAAACTATAGAACTTTTCGTGTAAGGAAAAAATAACCTGATACGTGAAAAACAAACTCTTTATAAAAATGTTGTATTCTTCATCTGAAGGATTAAGTGGATCGTCTTCCGAAGTTATTCAACAAGGTGTTGATGAGGCATTGAAGACTAGTGTTTTTACCTATTTTTTTGACTAAGATTTAATATCAATGCTCTTTCATACATTACATCGTATATCGTTCTTGTGAATGATATCTGTTTCATATTTGTTGTTGAATATTTGAAGTGCTAACTGATTGAGAAAAATAATTTACGTGTAATTCAATGTTCCTAATTCAAAGTTGTTTCGTTTCGGATGGACTTTTTATATTAACGAGAAGAGACTTCATTGGAGGACTGTTTTTCTCTCTCAATTGCAGTTCTTTACTTTCTGTATGATGATGGAGAAGTGAAAAGTCTAAAATATTTTTTCCAAAAATTGATATCTCCACTAATCAAAATTAATCATACTGAAAACTGAACAGTAGAACCGTGAATAAAAATTTTGTTCCTTTGAGTAAATACCAAGGTGAAATTGAAGATCATTAACATACAAGTTTACAATTCTTCACGAATTGATGATGGTTGATGATTGTGATAAACTTTCAGGGACAATTGAAAATTGAAGTAATCAATATTGAATTCATATAAGAGTGGTTAATTGTAGTACTTTATAATAATAATAACTTTCAATAATATTACAATTGAATAATACACCAAGTTCCAAATTCTCTTTATGAGTGATAAATAACAGTTTTCTTTGAGTCAAATTTCATTATCAGTGCTTGTTCCACAATCCTTGAACTAAAAATAAACAGAAAAGGTCAAACTAGTTATCTTTGAAGATTAGATTATTTAAAACGAGAAGAATTACTAATTTAACTATTCATTCACTGAGATGAGACTGACCTTATCAACAACACTTAATTTGATCAACATAAAAGTAACGGTAATTTAGTTCATAGGATGTCTGTTAGTATCAGTACATTACCTACGTTGTATGAATATTATACAAGTAATGGCCTTCACACAGGTCTCAACGCAGATAACCCCTATTTTACTCTGAATGATAAGAACATAACGATTTATAGTGGAGCCCTCCACTATTTTCGAGTGCCAAAAGCCTACTGGAGAGACAGATTGCGAAAATTGAGAGCATCTGGGCTGAATACAGTTGAAACTTATGTGCCATGGAACTTACACGAACCTCAATCTGGTCATTTCGACTTTGGTCAGGGCGGTTCAGATATGGAAGATTTTTTGAACGTTACCGAATTTCTCACCATTGCCAAAGAAGAGGATTTATTAGCTATTGTCAGACCGGGACCCTACATTTGTACTGAGTGGGAATTTGGAGGTTTTCCCAGTTGGCTCTTGAGAGAGAAGGACATCAAAGTCAGGACTTCTGAACCCACTTACATGAAATATGTTACAAGGTAATGAATAATTTGAAAATTGTGAATCTATGTTTTTATTCTTCTAGGTTCATGTTTGGTGAGATAATTTTTACAAAAAAAAAACAATATTTCAGTTGGTTTTTACCTATATGGTTTTCTACAATATTATTACTGAAATTTTAATTTTGGATAACAATTTTCGTACTTGATTTACTTGAAAATAATATTGTAGATCATTTTATACGATAGTAGCTGATAATTAACTATACACTGCATTTATTTAATGTCCCCCCCTTTTATTTTTTGAACGGGTCAACTCAAAAAACTGAAATTTGGAATAATGAAATTAATGCATGAATACTTTATTTTGAAGTGAAATTGACAGATGAAACTTTTAAGATGACGACTGGGCGCCATCTGGGAAAAAAAAATTAAATGGAAACGAATACTTCACAACCCTAGAATATGAAGTCAATATCTTCACCTACTACAAACTGCCGGAACATATAATGATTTCCTGAAGATAAACACATCAATATCGATATTTCTAGAAATATTCCTTTTTTTTACCTTATGGCAATTCCAACAACCCGATAAGGTTTGTTGAGTTATTTTTTGTTTATAAAAATGACAAAAATTAACAGCATGGCAGATTGAATATTCTCATTTAGTTTTCGGTTTTACTAGTAGAAAGGTACCACGTCAACAATCTCTGAAATGGTAAATTCTCGTCCATTGTAAGAAAAAAATGAAGCGATTTTTATATACGCGTAACTTTCACGAGACCGAAATAATTTTTAATGAACGTTTTTCGAATCGTCCTATCTGTAGAAAGTATTTGAGGGAACTTGTATCTAAATTCACAACTACCGGTAGTGTACATAATAAAAAACCCCCATCCGTCCATTTCGGAAGAACAGCAAGTGCAAATAATTGGTGAGATGGTAGTAAATTCTGAACAGTCTACTTATTCCGTCGCGAATGTTTTTGAGGTGTCTCCTTCTACTGTGTGGAGACTTTTGAAGAGGAATAGGTATCATCCATACAAAATTAAATTGGTACACCAATTAACTGAAGATGACCCTGATCGAAGAACAGAATTCTGCGAAATTATTACGGAAATCATTGCAAGGCATCCTACCATGTACATTTTTTGTAAACGGAAATGTTTACAGACAAAATTACCGTTATTGGAGTGACACCAACACTCACTATTTCCGGGAAACACATACCCCATATCCAAAAAAAATTAACGTTTGGGCAGGAATATTGGGAAACCATATTGTAAGACCTCTATTTATTGATCAAAATTCAACAGGAGAACTGTATTTGAATATGGTGGAAAATAATATCGACCCTCTCATCACTGAAATCGTCGAAGCGAATCCTAATGAATTCGATATGGATATTGCATTCCAACAAGATGAAGCACCACCACATTACTCCAGACAAGTAAGAAACTATTTGGATACTACTTTTTCCGTTCGTTGGATTGACCGTCGAGTTCCTACAGAATGGCCGGTCCGCTCGCCAGATTTGACATCTTTGGACTTTTTTTATGGAGCTATTTGAAGCAAAAGGTGTACGAAACTGAACCTGCTTCAATATTGGATATACGGTAGAGAAAAATTAATATTTGTAGTGATATTGATGTTACTGTGTTCGAAAATATTCGGCGTGAAATATCGGATAGGCTGTTCATATGTCAAGAAGTTCAAGGCAACTATTTCGAGCATCTTCTGAACTGATCTCAAGCGTCAAATTACGTAGTTAAATGTCAATGTATTCAGGCAATTATTAAAAGTTCCGCCATTTTGTAGTAGTTGAAGATTATATTCGAGGGTTGTGAAGCATTTGTCAGGAGCTTGAAAAATATTTGTCACAAGGCCCCCTTTCCATTTAATTTTTTTCCCATATGGTGCCCAGTCGCCATCTTGAAAGTCTCATCTGTCAATTTCACTTCAAAATAAAGTATTCGTGCATTAACTTCATTATCCCAAATTTAAATTTTTTGAGTCGACCCGTTCAAAAAAATAAAAGGGATGGGACATTGAAGAAATGCACTGTCTTTGAACTTTCCGCATCCGATAAGTGTCCACTATGTTTTCTTGCTTTGAATATTTTTTACTTACTGTGTCACTGATAAGTGACACTATTTAACTGAATTAGAAGTATTCTGAATATTGAATCACGATATTCACAATAACCTGATTCCCAAATTATTTATTTTCTGGGTATGACAAATTTGGTAATGGAACTAAACTAAGAAAATATGCGATGTTTCCCTAGGCATACTCACATAATGAATTTCTCTACGTGATTTGCTTTCTCATATGTTGATTTCTTTCTGAGTCTTGTTTAAATCTGGAATGATATAAATTAATACTTTGCAAGCATCTGAAACTTTTCACACGAAATAATTAGAAAATTAAATAGTTTTTGAATACTCTCACCATTCCAGTTAGCTGATTTGATTTTCTGTTTGGAAAGTGGGACAATATACTAATGAAGTTTGACAGTTGGAAATACACGGTCATTACTCCTATATTCAAAGCCGGAGACTCACTCTTTGTTGATAATTACCGACCCATATCTGTCATCAGTAATATTGCAAAATGTTGTGAGAAAAGTATAGCCAGTAGGTTACAAAATCATGTCGATCACCACCAACTTATCCCTCCCAAACAGTGATTTAAGGCAGGAAGTTCCACTGAAGATGCACTGCATTACTTCACAAATGAAATCGACCAGCATCTCAATAAAAATAATAAAGTGTTGTGCATTTTTTTAGACTTAGCTAAAGCTTTCGACAGCATTTCACACGATAAACTTTTGAAAAAACTTGAAAAATACGGGATTGGAGGCTCACCGTTATCATTATTTAGAAGTTATTTATCGAAGAGAAAATCTGTCGTTAAAATGAAAATTAGGTTTAGCGAATCTTCGGAATTCAAATATGGTGTTTCTCAAGGAACAATCCTCGGACCCAAGTTATTTCTTCTCTATGTCAATGAAATCTTGAATATGGAAGTAGGTGGAGATATCATCTCATATGCGGACGATACGGTTCTCCTGTTCTATGGAAAACATGCCAAGAACTAACGAAAAACGCGGAAAAAGGTGTATATCAAGTCAAATGTTGCATGGACTGTAATATCTTGAGCCTAAATGAGAGCAAGACTAACTTAATAACTTCCACATACAGCCCAAAAGTTAAACCCAACCTAAAATCAAGAGATTTCATCTGACCAACTGCGATTGTGAGAAGACAACACAAAAACTTCAGAAATCGAATATCTGGGAGTTATCATAAGTGAAATGTTCATATGGGATAATCATTCAGTATATTTGAATAGAAAACTCAAAAACTGGTATTTGCATTTTATAAACTCTGAGATATTCTTCCAGAAATTTTTTTTAAAGGAGTCTATGAATCCTTAGTGGAATCTGTGATATTCTATGGAATAATAGTATGGGGAGCTGCGTACACTAATCAGATAAATTGTTTGAAAGTCACACAGAAATGGATTTTGAAAGTAATACTGAGGAAAAGGCGCAGATTTTCCAGCGAACAGCTCTTCATAGAAAGTAAAATGCTGGATTTAAAACATCTGTATATTTTTCGTATTGCGAAATTCATGAACGCACACTAACAGTAAAGGACAAAAAAGCCTGAAACATTTAAATATTCTCCCTCATAATTTCATCCTTTATAAGAAATCAATAGCATTCAATGGCCCTAAAATTCATAATTACATCCCAGAGTCCATAAAAAATATTCATAGTTATAAACAGCTCTGCAAAAAGCTGATGTCCTTCAT
>WOGP01002094.1:0-17452 GCA_015342065.1 Leptinotarsa undecemlineata
ACATTATACGTATATATATACGACATTTATCCATATCAAATAAATACGTTGGTTATCTTAAGCAATTCATTAACATCATAATTGGCCTTCAAACCGTACAATTCAAAATAATATCTAACAGGTACCGCAAAATTAAATATGTGCAAGTAAATGAATTCAAGCTGCCTGACAAACCGATGCGATACGCTTGCTTCATCACACGTGTCGCATTAGTTTGTGAGTCCGCTGGTTGCAGTTGCATTGGGTTAACTTGAACTTTTGACGGACTAAATTGGAAGGATCCTCGAGTTAGGACCATATTTCAAGCCCACAAGAACCATAGAGAATAAATAGTCTCGGGTCAACGCTGAAGAAATCTGGGATCCATTAATTACCCCACGAGTGTTTCAGGCCCATATTATATATTATAGCCAAGTGTTCAGATTGGCTTCCAGAAAGTACGAATTTCCAAAGTAAGTCATCAACAAAATACAGTTGTTCATCTATGGTTGAAAGATCTTGTGTTTTGAAGGAAGTTTACAAATTACTGAAGAGGCTGAAGCTGCTTGGATTGCTTTCGAGTCCTGGAAATCATGCAATAAAGACTCATCGACTGTCTTTCTTCGATATCTTCTAACTACAAATCTCTAAGTAGATAGAAACATTTAAAACCGAAAGAAATATAACAAACCTCTTACTTTTTGCATATATCAACTGTGAAACTCATTCATTGATTTTTTTATGAATGCAGATTCATATTCCGAACATTCTATTGCTTTCCAGTTTGGATTCCTGTTGGTTACTTTTATTTCAACTTTCACCTTATACAAACTATTGCCAACTAAAAGCAATATACAAAACAAATTGAGATAAAATCAAAATCATTTCAAGACTAATTTCTACTAACCGAAAAACATATTATGAATAGCAACCTGGATATCAAAGTGGAAAGTGAAGACACAGTAGGCTCCTTAATATCTTCTTGTTGTACATTCTTTACTAACCATACAATCGTGTACAAAAGACATACGACCATCGACGCTAAGAAAATAAAGATATTCCAACTGAAAAAAATATTCACTTCTTTCATCAGTATTCTCATCGTTTCGTAAACTTCATGCACTTTATCTAGCCTGGCATTGAATTTTCTGAATTCAGAACTTTTCAAAGTAGTTCCCTCAAAAACTATTTTTGTGATGAATCTGTATCTATTGGTCAATATTGTCGCTAGAAATCGAACAAAAATAATGATAAAGTTTGCGTAGAAATGAGCCATTTTGAAAATTACATCCAAATAGTAGAATGAAAAGTCTTCATTTTGTTTCCAGTATATGACCAACCTGGTCAGATGAATAATAATATGTGTGAAGTAAATTGCAACAACTTCCATGGTATAATATCTGTACAATTTCCTGCTTCGTTTGTAGCCGAGTTTGTTAAATATGGCTTGCATTTTTTCAAAGTGATGAAAAAAGAACCACCAGTTAGTGTTCCAAATGAATCGACCACAAATACAAATGCTAAATACCGTAATATCTGAAATTACTGCTAAGTATATTACCACTTGTATTACAGCTGTAAATTCCATTTTTTCACATTTTTTTGCAGTAAATTTCATGGCGAAAAAAGTTAATGCTAGCAAAATTACTGACTGTACAAAGAGAGCAATTTTTGACACATCTCTTTTTTTAGGGATAACGCCAATGTATTTGCCTATTGAAATCACCACAGTCTTGAAAAAATCTGCGTCATTGCTACCACTCAAGAAAGCCTCTTTGTATAAACGGAAATTGTATTTCTTAGTTTCTTCGTGCTCTAGAATTTCTCCCCCTGCTGACATCGTTATTTGCATTTCCTTTAGTGACTAGTGGAGTTCCTGATTTTGAACAGAAAGTCGGGACAGTCACACATGGAACTTTTTTAATAATTCAATGTATATTGTGAAAAAGGTAGATGTTGTAGGTAGATTCATGACACGCAACTATTCATTATGTTTCTACCGAACAAGCATTTTTCAGCAAGCTTTTAATTTATTCATTTCCTGTTCAGGCCTTTTCTTTGATCATGTGGTTACCGGTCAATTGGGGTGACATTGCCCAATTTTAAAATTTAAGTTGCTAATTTTCACATAACCTATTTTTTGATATCCTAGATAAAATATGTACCTTTGGAAGGTGGTTTGTAGATGTGATTTATGTAGTTAATATATTTTTATATAATTCCTCTTCTTAAATAAAAAATAAAATATGGGTGGACAAAGTCACCTCGTGAAGTGGGGTTACTTTGCCCAACATATGTTTTCTTTGTATAACAAAGCTATAACTAAAAGATGGGCAAAGCCACCTCCTCAGGGTGTTACAAGAGCTACAGTAAAAAAATTTTGTGGACAAAATAGGTAATATTTTTTGGTGATTTCAATGCTTTCTCTATGTGAAGGAAGAGAAAGTTAAAAACTGAAATGTAACACTTCAAATAAAAGGTGGGCAAAGTAACCCCAATTCCCGTGTAAAACATGGGGTGACATTGTCCACTCGAATAACAATCAACAGGTTGGGTGCAGTAACGAAATTTCAAGTGGATTAAATTCTTCATTACATTTACTAATAATAATAATAAGTGATGAAACTCACCTTTATTTCGAAGAAGCTGTGTATATGTAATTTTGAAGAGCTCAAATTTTCATGGATAGCACACATTACAAAAGAAACAGTTAATTGTTGATAGTACTTATCTGGAACAACCTATAAACTATAGAATATCTCGTCATAGGACTTTTCATCACAATTTTTTTGTACGCATGCTTCAGTATCAGCCATCTTTTTCGTACTGTATATAAATTGAAGTTTATTAATTGCAAAAAAAGTGAAATAAAAAGTAAAGTACTAAGTCAAAATAATCAGAAAAACATTTTATACTCCATTATAATTGTGTTATCTGTACGAAAAGGAACAACAAAATGGTGTTGTTATGGAGTATGTGAAAGTGATACACGATACAAATCATTCAAAACCAACACATACTATTTTATAAATTTTCCAAAGCCTTGTCGTGAATATCGCTGAAAAAGAAATCAAATCATCAAGCAAATTACATATTAAAGTATGTGCAAAATGTGCGAAATGTGAATTGTGAGTGGAAAAATGTGGCAGGAATGACTGATGCTTTAAATCTATTGATGATGTTACCAAGGATATTTATATTTTCTCACTACATTTCATTGGAGAAAGTGGTCCAACTGAACAAAACCCTGATCCTTTAAGCTATCAGGAATTTCAACATACGTACATTATTCCTTATTGAATGTTTGACTGTAAATTTCATATATATTATGTTATAATAAATATTTTCCTCTAATAAAAATTACTAAACATATTCAATTCAGTATTTACGTATTTGTCTAATTAATAATGTCATATGTACAGCCTCAAAATATTAATGGTTTAATTTATTTATTAGTTCCATAAGTAATACTCCTGCCAACTAAAATATATTTTCAATTACATCAAATACATTGACATTATTAATAAGAAAAAACTGTAAATACTTTTTCTTATATGTTTTTAGATAGCAAACAAATGCTGATACCTAACCTCTCAATCAGCTCACTTTTTTCCTTTTTGCGGACGCCCATGACGTTTTAACAACCTTTTTAATTGTTCACAATTATGAGCCTCAACTAAATTATAAACAGGTGAAGCACCATCAAAGGTTTTTTTCCAATAATTTATTTGTTTTTAGAGATAATATTCCTTGCCCAGCCATTGTTGATTAAAACAGTACGAATGTTTCGAATTACCGCCATTTCAATATGACGGTTACGCTTGCGCTCGTCTTATCATGAGAAGGCCTACTGAAGAGGTACGTTTCATTGACTGCAGCGCCTCAAACGACCTTTCAGCTATTCACTGTGGAGGCGCCAAACTGGTTTCTCAAACTGGGTAATACTACCCAAAGGACAAAGTCACTCCAATTGACGGTACATTGTTATTTTCTAAACCGTAACAGACATGAAAACGATTGAGTGGGAAGAAAAGGTAACTATCCTGGGGAACAGTGCAATGGACAAAAAAAATTTACAGGGACTTTCTCCCTTCTCGAGTTATACATGAGGGAAAACTAAAATGTCCATTTTGGTATTTTATGAACAGAATTGTAATTAAAAAATATAAAAAAATTGAAAATAAAAGTTGCAATATCATATCATTGATCGTATCAGTACGTCTATCGTCACCTTTTTTTTCAAGTACGGACCTGTCTCTTTTTTACAAATATCGATAAAGCTATAAAACCACAATTTAGTGGTATTTCACACTTGATATTTTTATAGCGTTTCATTTAAAATAAGTAGCATCATCAGTGACAAAAATCAAACATAAACACTATTTATTAATTAATTATGTTAATAATGTTTGTAAACGTTTACGAGTGTGTGTAAAAACGTGTTGAAATTATTACTATTTATTGTGTCTTATGAATTACTAGTATTATGTTGCTGTATCGCTGCTGTTTCAATGTTTTGACAGAATCAGAATCAACGCTGCGTGCGCAGCGTTATAGAACAGTGCTTTCTAGTGGCGAGTTATAGAAAAATTGATAGCCTAAAAACCTTCTCTATGAAAAATAACTTATACATGTCAAGTTTCATCACGATCGGTTGAGCGATGTAGAAGTTTATCACTTACCAACCAACCAACAAACATCCATTTTTATATATATGATGCAGATACTAACCAAGAAAAATGTGAATAATATTCTTATTGCAATGGTGGCTCGTGTAAGAATACTATCATGTTTTTCATCTTGAGTACTCCTAACAATCCACAAAATGGTTTATAATAAAAATGCGACAGTCAGTTCCAGAAAAAAGAAAATGTGTCGGGTGAAAAATACATTGACCTCGTCAATAAGTTTTCTCGCAGTTTCATAGGCTTCATTCACTTTGTCTAGATTTTCAATGAACCCATCATGATCTGAAATTGTAGATGTCACTCCTGTGAAAAGTACCTCTTCAATAAAACTGAATCTGTTGATTATAATAGTAGATAGAAATCGAACGCAAATGGCGATGAAGATGACGTAGAAGTCGGCTATTACGAAAGTGAAACTCAAATAGTAAAACGTTAAGTCTTCATGAATTCCAGTGAAGAGGCCAGCTCTGATCAAATGAAGTGTCATCATTGTGAAATAAATCGCAAAAACTTCGAAGATGTAATATCTGTACAACTTCTGGCTTCGTCTGAATCCAATCTTATTGAAAATGGCTTCCATTTTTGCTACAAGGCGAAAAACTTGGCCCAGTTCTTCTTCTATACCGTTACACCAAAAATACAAACACTCGGAAGGGCAATTTCTGAAATTATTACTACATGTATTAATACTTCTAATACAACGGGGTAATTTTTCCGGTCACTTCTTTCGAAGACGAGTTTTATGGCAAAAAAAGTATAAATTGGAAAAATGATCAACTGTGCAACCAGAATAATTTTTCTTGTCGTTCTACTTGTCAGACAGACTCAATTTTGATATGAAAATCATACAAAATTCGCCCCTTGCGGCGAAATCTTTTCAAAATTAGTTCATTTGTTATCGAGAACTGAAATTTTGAACGTATTATTTAAGATAAAACAGAAAATGCGTTTTCATGAGCAAATCAACAAAAAACATTATCAATGGGAACAAAATCAACGGATAAATTGGTCAAAATGTCCCCCACCCAGTTCCATACAATATTAAGTTGACTTTCGGGAGCTTTCCTAAGATTATTCAAGATGTCCGGGGTCAGTAATTGTAATTCCCAAACAATTATCTGTCTCAGCTCTTACAGATACTCAGAATTCACTCAATTATTAGTCTTCCTGTAACCGTTTTTACATGAATCACACTGTTAGTTTTTTCTGCGATTGTAGTTTTTGTTGGAGCTAATTATCGCTGAACAAAATGTAGATATTTTTGACAAAATGGTTGAGATTCCCACATTTTTTGTACCAAAATGGAGAAGTAGAAAGCCAAAAAATTTCTTTCTACTCTTTTGGTGGTTCCGATATATACTTTCCCACATATATCATATATCAGTGCTGCTGATAGTAGGTCGTTTTCGTAGGTCGGATATTAACCCAGGATGTATAAACTACTGAAGAAGCTACCCACTCGCGCTAGCGAAACGTCAGGAAGAAATTCCAAAAATCCACGGACTTCAAAACCGAAAAATGGTGATACTGACAAGTAGATAGTTGGCCACTGTCACTTCTTCACAAAATATTAATTATTCACCTTTTTTTACTGTAGGTACTCATATCTATTCCAACATAGTTTATTGTTGCAACCTATTATTGAAATGATGAATGTGCGAAAGCTACTGCAAGAATGTACCTATAATAAGTATCATCCAGACCACAACTTGAGTCAACAATATGTTAAATGATAAGTGGATAAATGTGGAACGACAGAAAACATGAAGTAATTCGTCATGTTAGAAATGAAGCACTCTATCAGACAAGTAGCTCGAGCGTCTGGTGTATCAGCTACTGCTGTTTTTCGGATTTTTAAAGCCCAAAAATTCTATCCTTCCAAAATGAAGATGTTCGTGATCTTCGACTTCAGTTCTTTGAGGAATTCAGCGAGAAATTTATCAGTGTCCGGAACCTATTATGCAACTAATGTTTTTCCGACCAGCGTACTTTTATCTTTAATATTGACTGATGAAGTAAATAGACTTAGGTACGAGAAAGCATCATGACTATTCGTAGTCCCTAACTACAAGTGTGAAAATTCCCAATGGAAAAATATCTGTTTGAGTAGGTTGGATTTGAATGTTCGGTTTTTTACTTTTAAGATAGACACAACTTCAAATGAGATTAGTTTTATTGAAGAATGAATCGAAAAATAAAAGTAAGCAATCAGACTCTTTTCTTACTGTCATACATACTGAACTTCATTCTTCTACAACTTGTTGCCATAGCACTCAAAAACAAAATTTTCTGCTTCTTCTTAACTATCAAAAATATGACAGAACACAAATTAGCCTAAGACGATTTTCATGTTTTAACAGATGACAGCAGGTGTATTAGATTCAACAATTATTATGATAAAACATAAGGACAGTTCAACATAATTCAGTATAAATGCGTTTTTGTTGAAAAATGACCTGCTTTCTTCCTGATTTTGGTTATAATAATATGCCTTCTGCTTTGATAGGGAAGTTGATTATACCATATTTTTGTCATACATAATACTTTCTGTTTTTATATGTATTTTCCACTGTTTTCTAAATTCGATAGGTTAATGTTTATTGTTTGAAGTTGGGAAACTTGTCTGTTTATCTATTTTAATTTCCATAGGAATATTTAGTGTTGTACCAAATTTAGTATTTAATATTCGTTGAATATTTTACAGCATGACGAAGACACTCGCTGAAAATGTACAGTGATAACCAACGGCACTTTGATATAAATTGAACACTTTTAGGAGAATAGTTTTTTGGCTTTCTATTCCTCCAACATTAAACAATGAAAGATTCATAAAAATATAACATACATGTTTTCGAATAAAAAGATACCTAGAGAAAACTGTTTCGATTGTTGTTTCATATCTTGTGTTAGGCTAATTCCGGATATTATTCATTTGTAGTTCTAATTGATCTTGTAGACAGTTTACAAAGAGTTGTCCATCTTCGGATGTGAAATTTACTACGAAATCTCCTGCTAAAATTAGTGGCAACGCGCGTAAAAAAGTTTTACTTCAAGAAGATATAGCTTGAGATGCTTTTCCATACAATTTTATGACTACATCATCAGTGGTTGTTACGATATACAGGGTGTTAATTTGAAAAGTTCCCCCTTGACAATAAAATGTACCTGTTTTTTTGATTCCTCATATTGTTTACTGGAAGGAAGATATTAAGGGTGGGAAGTTTTCCAAGTGACACCCTGTATAACTATTGAACGTTGCGTCAGTTGAGTTCACAACTTCTTTCGGTTTTTAATTGGTTCTTGACTATCTATTGATATGTTTCTAGCCAAACTATATTTGCAACGACTCATTGGGGTTAACACTATAATAGTTATTACAAACATAATGGGTTATTGTATTCGTACGTTGGGAACAATAGCACTCCTCCTGCGTTTCACTCCGCCACACCGCTACGCAATAATTAATTATAATAATTATGGTCATTAATTATCGAAACACAAATTGCATAATGACAGTATGAATTTCATCTGTTTCGTCACGAAATACATCGAGTAATCTCATTTGTGAACCAATTCTGCCTCTAGGAGTTAGGTAAGGGTTTTTCTGACCATCAATTAAGCAGTCAACGACCCTAGCATATACGAGGTGTCGCGAAAAATTTCTAATAGAAGAAAGAAATGGTTTAAAATGGAAAGGAATTTTCAGTATTGTGAGAGGGATATCTGAAATTCCTTTCTTTCAGGCAACGTACCGCGCGTTTCGCCCATTTTACGATCGCCATAATCGTCCTTCCGAGAGCACTATTAGCAATTTGGTGGAGACATTCAAGTCCACCGGTTCAGTAAACGATTGACCAACACCCGTACGTCGACGAAACGCAAGATCTGCCGAAAATATCGCCGCCGTGCAGGAGAATCCGAGGCAGTCGATTTCGCATCGTTCACAAGAACTTAGCCTTTGGCAGACCACAGCTTGGCTAATTTTGTGTCGTGACTTGGCTCTGCAACTGTACAAAATCCAACTGCCCAGGAACTCAAGGTAAACGACTATGGATATCAACTTGTGTTAGCTGAATGGGCTCTGGAGCAGTTGGCAACTGAGCCTAATTTTCATCGAAAACTCATCTTCAACGATGATGCCCATTTCTGGATGAATGGGTGCGTGAACAAACAAAATTATCAAATTTGGGACAATATCAACCCACGTGAGATCTAAGAGCCTCCAATGTATTCCAAAAAGTCACTTTTTGGTGTGGATTTTGCTCTAGCGGCGTCATATTTCTTTGGCCAGGCCATCTATGTCAAGGGCGCCCACTATAGGTTGTCTTTCAACCTGAATTGGAAGATCTGGACACCAACGACATGTGGTTTCAATAGAACTTATTCCACATTGAATATTCTGCACTAGCAATTTGGGGGCATTGTCATCTCACATGGAGAGGAAACCCCGTTAGACATTTTCTTGTGGTTTTTCTTGAGCCGCAGATGAATGCCAATGCGCCAAATGCCACAGCGGTCCCCAGTCAACATAACCCATATCATCAAATATGGTGACAAAACTCTACATTTCCTCAATTCTGTGGTATGATTCTATACAACTCTGTCCCAGAAGGAGGTAAAGGAATCCCCAAAGACAATATAGCTAGTTATGAATGTTAGTGAAAAAAGCAGGGCAGTGATCATGAACCAATAATCATGTTTAGTTTGTTGGTGGGAGTCAAAAATGGAATTGAGTGCTCACAAATAATTGAAAGTGGCATACGGTGATTGTACTCTGATTCAGAAAAATGTGGTTCAAGCTCGCCTGGATGCCCCAGCACACCAAAGACCAAAAGCCACATAACTGGTGACGAATCATGGGTATATGGTTATGGCATCGAAACCAAAGTCTAATCGTCACAATGGAAGAGTCCAGGAAACCCAAGTCAAAAATATGCACGTCAAGTTCGATCAAATGTCAAGGTTCTGCTCAGTGTTCTCCCGATTACCGTGGCGTAGTGCATCAGGATTCTTGTCATATGGTAGTACGGTCGATAAGGAGTATTATCATGAAATTATGCGCCGCTTGCGAGAAGCAATACGAAAAAATAGTTCGGTATTGAGGAAAAACAATTCATGGTTTTTGCACCACGAAGACTCATCTGCTCACTCGTCATTGCTTGTTCGCAATTTTTTGCCAAAAACCACACCGTAATCATGCCTCAGACACCTTATCCACCAGGTTTGGTCCCCTGCGACTTTTTCCTCTTTCTGAGGGTGAAGAAACCCATGAAAGGACGGTGTTTTGTGACGATTGAAGGGATAAAAATCGAGTCGCTGAGAGAGCTCAGGGACATACCAAAAAGTGCATATCCAAACTGTTTCGAGAATTGAAAAATTCTGGCGTAGTTGTATTTTATTTACGGAGGCCTACTTTGAAAGTTACGAAATAAAAATTGACGAATAAATGATTATTTTTTTGAATAGACAGGTGGAAGAAGAAGCGTCGTTTCTTCATCGGAAATAAGTAATTATTCAGGCAATTTGTCAGCAATTGCATCGTTCTGTAGATTATGAATTTCTCTTAAGAATTCCTCTCAAACTTTCGTATAATAGATTAAAAGAGCTTAATTCATTAAGCTCACGAGAAGTGTTGAACTACGGCACGTATAATCCTTTCTCGCACTGGAATTCAATTATTTGAATCATTCAGCGATTATAAAGTTAACTGTTTTTCACAAACTCCCTTCGAAGTTTTCAAACAACAAACTACTACTTTGCCTCTAAAAGATCACATAATTTGGGAATGTATCATTTGTAAATGTCCTGTGAAAAAAACGTTGAACTAAATGGATGAACCGGTGTGAGAAGTAAATATAATGTAAAAGTTATTGTCAGCTCATAATTCTTCTAACCCTTAGTTTTTTTCATTACAGGTCGTATTTCATTATTCATTCATTAGTGAATTTAAACCTCTATGTTTTACATCAATTGTAACATTCATTACAAAATGTATTGGTTTTCGTATATTTGATTTCTCCATTCCTTTATCTTCTCTTGGATTTCAATTATATTCAGCAAATAATATAGGGGCAGATGATATTTCGAATTGGAAAGTCATCTTCGATTCAAGCAGGTTGGAGCCCAGCTCCCTTACCCTTAGAACTGATGCTCGGCAGAAGGACGAGTGGGTCAATACTGATTATTTGCTGGCGTCGACGAGAGCACGGCCCCCTGTGGCACTCCAGCCAGGATCTCTCTGTTATCAGACAGAGAACCCTCTACTCTAACCTGAAACGTTCTGTCTTTCAGGAAAGACCCAATCCACCGGATCAGGCCCTAAGGCAGGTCAAACGCAATTAGTTTGTGAAGAAGGCCTTCATGCCATACACGGTCGAAGGCCTTCGAAATGTCTAGCAAAACGATATATCGAATTAGTTATTAATGTATACTAGCTGCATTATGGAAAAATCAATAGACAAGTTGAAACAAATTCTTCTGGATCGTTAGATAATATAAATATTCACTTTATTTCGTAAAAACAGTTTGTCCTCGATCTACACAAGATGGGCACCCAAAACAAGATTAGGTAAATCAAGTTCAGATCTCCAACGTTCTCATTGATTTTTGTTTGCTATGGGACTCAACAATACTGTTTTCGAAATAGAAAGTACTGCGGCAGCCTGAAGTGCGTTGTTTGCTATGGGACTCAACAATATTGTTTTCGAAATAGAAAGTACTGCGCCAGCCTAAGGTGTTGAAGACACCATCCTGGCAGGTCATGATGGACCCCTCAGTTTCCGACTTGTGCCCACTCGACTGCGGCTTTCTTATAGGCCTTTCGTTTGACAGATTCCAATACGGTAAAGGAGTTTTGATCACCTCGTTCAATGTCGAAAACTGAAAGGAAATCCTCCAATCCCTGATCGCTCACGGTGCGAACCATGGAGAGAAGATGATCCGAATCCTGGAACGGACGATTTGGAATGCAAACTCCTATGGAGGTGCTTGATACAGCTCCTCTCGATTCCACTTCACTACTCGTTGTAGCAACTTTGTTCTTCCCCGATAGTTCAGATGACCAGATCTATCGGAGTTTGTTCTGATAATTGCCGCGGAGAGAGTTCTTTATTGCTGTTACCTCCTGGGAGTGGCGTTATCTCACCCCGAGGTCTTTCCGGTGTCGAGATTTTTCAGGATGGTTTCATTTACGAGCTGCACATCCTCTCCATAGCATCCGTATCGTCCACTTTTGAGATGGACCGTTGCACATTTGCCTATTCCGAATTTCATACCGATAGCATGCGTGTACTCTTACCTTACTCACAAGGATTGATAGAGTTTTTTTTCTCCAGAGACATTCATATAAAACAAGTTAGTGACCGTGTGCCTCCGATTTTCGCGGATGCTACGGTTGTACCCTCCAATATTTTTGGGAGCAACGGATAATTGCAATAGTGAGATGCAGAACAGAAGGACTGAGGGAATCACCCTGAAATACACCTCTTCTGAAGGTGACTCACCCTGTTTGGACTCTATCCTGACTGGATGTTATGGTGAAGCAAGTCCGCAAATGTGGTATCACTTGTTCAAAGCATCTCACTATTTTGTCAGTTACCGCAAGGCATCGCTAAGCAAATACAAGATGAGCTCATGCGATGTGGTATCAAATGCCTTGCGGTAATCGATCCAGGTCATAGAGAGGTTACGCTTATACTGTATCAAGTCCTGCGTTACACATCTATCGATGTGCAGGTTCTTTTTCCATCTAGCATCCAGCGACTCCTTTCTTCGACACTCTCTGCACATATATCGGCCAAACGCGGTAAGCATTCGTGTGTAAAAGATGCTCGTAAACAACTTATAATACGAGTCGACAAATCATCGCTTTTGTGGATGAGAACGATCCGTCCCTCGACAAACCAATCCGAAATCGTCTGCTCTCCATCTAGCCAGATGGCGGTGGGTGCTTGATACTTTGTTTCCAACGTCATCTGAGGTTATCGGGTTACGCAGTTCATTGAGCTCAGGCTGTCAACACTTTCTGCTCAAAGCTTCGAACTGCGCTGAGGCTGGAGTGTCTAAGTTAAGTGGCTGCGGGTGTTCGTAGATGTCTTTTCAGAAGCATTCCACTTGATCAGCGGTCGGCGTTTCATCTACAACACGTGAAGACTCTTGGACTCCATTCCATCCCATCAAGCCAGTGCCGTTTGGTGGTCAGCAGCACGCCTTGGCTCCAAGTGTAATGGATATATCGTAGATTGGCGGCTATTCGCAGCAATGCGGGTGTGAAAGGTTCGTTGGCTGCCCAGTAATCCATCACCCATTGGATACGAAACGCGTGTTGTGTCGACTACGTGATCTTAGCCTCCATCTTGTTTACACGCCGTTCAATCTTCCGAAACGCCGGGATTACGGCCTTCCGCTGTACACGGCGGTATTAATTTGCCGGATGTCAGCCTCTTCTGTTAGAATATCATGAACATCTGCATCCAAACAAGCCAGTTCTTGTGGCTTCAGGGGTCTGATTCTGTGGAGCGTCCTGCGCTCCACAGCGCGTCCTGCGTCTGATTCTCCATTGGTGGCATGATGCGAGTCTCCTCTCCAAACGAGCCAACGGGTGGTAGAACTGTCACTCCTACCACTTCGTTAGCAGGCTAGGCAGGAGCTATATAGTCGTGCCACCAGCAGGACAGGATAAGTAATACCTAAGGTTTTGGGCGGAAAGGGCGGCAAGCTGTGGATGTAGTTCACACCACAGACCATGCATTCGCGCCATGTACCCTCTTCGTGCAGGCTCACTATTCTCGTAGCAATCGATGAGGCTATCTCTTAGCTCATGCGTCCAGTCAAAGCGTCCATTGACTGCCAGGGTTGTCATGGGTAGGCAAGTCATCGTTATGGGCCCCATCACCTTGCATCTAACCTCTCCAAGCGAGTCGATTGTGGGGGCCCTTTCCTCGATGAGTAGGAACCGACTTTCTTGTTGTCTATCGGAGGTTAGTCCTGTAGACGTACGGCTGTCACCGGAGGAACAATAGTGTTCTCCCTCCCGGGTGCGCCTGGGCTGCCAATTCGGTTTTGCACCCGTTGTTCGGGTAAGTGGTGGCGCTAATCACCAAAGGCCTCAGGTGTTAGTGGCCATCCCTGCTCATTTATTATTTTTCTTATTATTATTTCTTACAATTACTATCTTCTGAAAAATCAAATTAGTTTAAATTCAAATTAACTGGTAAATTGGTTGAAGCTTTTCAGTGTTATTATCTTCATTCTGGTTTGAAGGCCGTCGTAGTTTGGAAGTACATCCTAACGTTTCGCTAGCACAAGTAGCTGGCTTCTTCAGAGGTTTATTTATCTTGATGATGATGTGATATGTGATAGGATGATGATGACTCGGGTCATCGGTGAACTCATTGGTTAGGATGCATTTCCAAACTACGACGGCTTCAAAGCTGAATGAAGATAGTAACATTCGAATAAACTTCTATGAACTTTAATCAAAAGAATGATCCTGGATTGAAATGTTGGAATGGAGTTTTCTAAGGGAGAAAACGTCATTGCGTTCATTTCAAATCGACTGAAATCGAGGGGAATTTTCTTCGAAATTGGAATGGCAGGCTGTCCCAACCGACGACATTTTGTCGTCATTTTCCTGCCTGCTTTCCATTTCCATCATTACATCAGTTACGGCAACTTCGTTTCATCAAATTGCTTGTTTCCGTTCAAATAAATTTAAAATGTATTCTATCTGCGAGCGTACAGATTCGATAATGCTTTCATTAAAAGACAGGAAGCAGCCAACACGATGAGATATATTAATTCAAAGTAAAAGGGCTTTCACGCTTTCAGGAGTGTTGATACAAATCGTTATCAAGTTTTTTTTTCGGCGAAGACTTGACGGGGAATCAGTTTGAAGCGATAACAATAGGATGGTACAAATTAAAAATTCGAATGAAGTAGACGGGTATCTTTTGTTGGCATAACAGGGGAGTTTGATGATATTTAACAAGCCACTGTGAGTACAGAGCTGTACTGGAGTATTTGTTTTGAAATTATTTTACAAATATTGATTGAAAATTGTCGACAGTAATACCACAAGACCTCAAAATTTCATTGATGAATTCTTAGGTTTTAACGAAAACTTTCAATCAATTTCAAATTCAAATTTATTGCATCCATATCCAATTAACAATCAATAGATCGGATTAGTACAGTTCACAATTTAAATTGTATCTGATGACAAATAAAATTACAAATAATGGTTAGAAAAAGATTACGTTCTTGAATGTTATGATACATCGAGTCAAAAACCGAATTTTGAATCAGGTATTTCACCGCCTGTGAAAAATCACAAGACCATCACATAGATAAAGCAAAATATGAAAAATCATAAGAAGGTCAGTCAGTCGGAAGTCACTAACCACAAAAAAGTTCGAATTCACGGAGGTAGTAAAAGCATCCTTCCCCGAGTACTTCTAGGGGCACAATGTTGAATAGACGTATTCCAGTATCCACTTTTTTTTGCATGGAGTGACAAATTTGCTTCGGTAAAATATTTCTTTTGTTTCTGGTGTCATATATATGAATACCGAAATGCCTTCTAAAGCTGTTTAGGCCAACACTTTTAATATTAAAATAGAGGGCACCGTGATGTTCTATAAGATAAGCAGAAAATTGTGTTTTGCAAGACAAACACTCTTTGTAGTTCGGACGCTTGACCCCACACAACGATACTATATGAAATAGCGGAGTACCCCGTGCATAGTAAACTTCAAGCAGACATTCTCGTTCCAGCATGTTTTGGAATGTAGTGACCACATAGAAACATTTGTTCAGCTTGCCACAAACTATACCGACATGCGAGTTCCGTGATAGGTTCCATGATAGGTTCCAGTCGAATTGTGTTTCTAAGAAATTCACCATTATGGATGGCTCAATTGACACTCCTTCAAATAAGACCAGTAAATGCAAAGGTGTTCTATGTTTGCTATAAAACTTTATATATTCGGTCTTATTATGATTAATCATAAGTTTATTTTTAAAGAACCAGTCCTTGAACTCTATTAGGATTGTGTTGACCTTTTCGGATAGGTTTTCAGATGAAGTATCTGACACAGTAATGAACTATCATCTGCATGCATAAGAACCTTTCCTTGAGATATGTGGCTGCGGGTGTTCATAGATATCCTTTCAGAAGGATTCCATCTGATCAGCGGTCGGCAGATTATCCACAACACGTGGAGGCTCTTGGAATAAGCGAGAAGGTTTCTCACGGAACCTAAGATTCTCCGCGATACTTCTCGCTCGCCTCACTAATGACTTCTTAGCAGCCACTAGCGTTCGTATCCTATCAAGGCAGTGCTGTTTGGTGGTCAGCAGCACGTCTTGGCTTAAAGTGTGATGGATACGTCGTAGATTGGCGGCTATTCGCCGCACTGAAGGCGTGAAAGGCCTGTTGGCCGCCCTGTAATCCATCACACATTGGATACGAGACGCGTGTTGTCTTGCTGACGTTACTTTATTATTATTATTATAAGGCAGTTCGTAGTTTTCAGTTGAAGGCATGAAGTCAGAGGTCATTTCCAGAATGCTGTGACTTCCAGTGACAACCAACAGTTTGTTGCACTCAGCATTAAATTGATTTGTGCAATTGGCAATGTGCACAAGTCTGTATGCAGTCCATCAATCCTCTTTCTCTAGAAAAATGTGGAGAGAAGGTAGATCTAGAAAAATATCCATGACCGCTGACGGTGTGATACTGATGGCACCACTGTTAGCCAGGCAAGCTTGTCTCTGTAAGTCAGAAAACTTCGCAAAGGACTCCTAGGTTAAAAGTAATGAAGCTGTGTGTAGTTGCAAAATTTCGATATTTTGACCCTCAGTATTCAAATTCCGTTATGTAGTAACTAATGTAATCATTATAAACCCCCCATCACTTCCAAAATAATTCCCTTTTCTTTTAGTAAAAACACTCAGCGATAAGCAGATGTATTCTTAGAGGTAATTCATTTCCTAATGATACCATGAGATTAGTTTTTGTCCCTTGATTGATACTAAAAATCCTTGTCGCATTCCCATGAGAAATAAAGTTTGAATTTGGGGAGCCGACTCTAATGATGGTTTTAAAGTACTGATCTTAGTAAACCGCCACTTATAGCACATACATTGTTAGTTATTGGTCGTAAAAAGCGGCTCGCATATTAAAGTTCTCATAAAGTCAAACAAACTTATCTCACCCAGAGCATCGTATTCTAATTCTTTTAGTAGCCATAAACTAGAAGTTCGCATTATTCGTCTAAAATTTTACGACCGGGCTAAATTAGACAAAGGAGAGGAGGGACCGAAGTGTTGTAACAAAGAAAAGGTGCGACATTGGCTTTTGGGCTGCCAGAATTTAAGGGCGAACTCTGCTGGGACGATCATCATCCACGGGGTTGACTTCGAATGATCAATACCTCACAGTAGCGAAGTGTGATCCAGGGCTGTATCTTGACTGGATAAAATCATTCTTGTTTTCAGTTACGTGAAAAAATATTGAATTGTATTCAAGATTTCTTTTCAATATATTCAATTATTTGGAAAATACACACATCGGAAAAGTCTAGGGATATTTTTAAAAATGGCAATAATTTTTTTTAGATCGCTTTAAGGAAAAAAAACGAACGTAATTTACAACAAAATTTATTAAATAGTCAAAAATACTGAGTGCGCATATAAGCAAAACTAAAAAAAAATATGACTCTTCTTTGGCACCCCGAAAAAAAAATCATAATTCAAAAAAATTGGAATCAGTACAAAGTATGGCC
>WOGP01002095.1:0-17452 GCA_015342065.1 Leptinotarsa undecemlineata
TTTTGAATACATTGTTTAAATAATTATTTACATAGCGGCTCAATGGTCTAGGGGTATGATTCTCGCTTTGGGTGCGAGAGGTCCCGGGTTCAAATCCCGGTTGAGCCCAATTTTTTATTTTTCGAGTGAAAATGTTTTGATGTTTGTTAAAGTTAAAATCATATGCCGGTGTCATCTAAAGTTGCTTATAAAGAACTATTATTTATAAAAAAGTAGACGAAGATATCTCTGCTGCCTGAAATAT
Source organism: Leptinotarsa undecemlineata (assembly GCA_015342065.1). Classification (NCBI taxonomy): domain Eukaryota; kingdom Metazoa; phylum Arthropoda; class Insecta; order Coleoptera; family Chrysomelidae; genus Leptinotarsa; species Leptinotarsa undecemlineata. Next base: position 245 of record WOGP01002095.1, read on the forward strand.
TCTAAAATGGATTCACGTTGATGTTTCATATATTTTTACAGTACCTATGAATCGTATGTTTTGCTATAAATGAAGGGAGAAATATATTTGTACCTTCATTGTAAGTTCAACGATGTACGGTATTTCGATGGATGTAAAAAATAATTTTTCTTTATATACTATTGTTTTCAACTGAATTTTGTTGTTTCCAACAAAAATGACTCTTTATTTGTTGATGACGATAAAAAAAATGCGTGCTTCAAAACGTTAATTCGTTTTTTATAATGAATCTAGCTTATTTGAATATCGTTTTTAACGTTTCGTGCACCTCCCCTACATAGCAACACTGAGATGTAAATCAAAAAAATGACTTCACATGGCGAATACTATTATTATACTTGGTAGAGAAAAAGCAACTTGTAATTCAGCTGAAAATTTCCATTGATGATATATGTTCTGGAAGAAAATGTTTATCCAAAATAAAATAAATAACCGACACATTTCACAATTCGAATAGATATGAATCAGACCTCATTACAAAACAAGAAATACAGTGGGATCTATACCTACACATACAAAACCCAATAACACAGAGGAAAATACAAAAAATTAAATTAATGAGATACCCTGTTCTCAAGGTAAAAGTCATATGGTTGAAAATTCAAGATCATTTGAAATATATGAGAATAAACATCGAGATAACACCACGGAATATTGGAGAAAATCTTGTATGTTTCAAAATCAATCAGCAACATCGACATATTTCACAAAATTCTTTCGACATATGTCGGAGAAATTTGAATATAAAACGAATAGAAGAAAAATAACTATTATACAAGGTTTTTCCCAACTATGCATAGCTATGGTGCAAAACTTCAGATGTTGATTCGTTAGGCCGTTTAAAAAAATCTGGAGATGCTTCGTTTCTGAGATACAAGGCGTTGAAGTTAAAAAAAATGGTATTCTTAAATTGCATGTCAGCCATTTCAGCGTTAGTGAAATTATTCATGATGAAATCGCTGCTAATTGAAAACTTTGACTCTCATTGATATGACAATACTATCAGTGTTAGCTGGTCTCCAAAGCAGGTGTTCATGATATGCAAAGAGGCTTCAATTATTTTTTTTCGAAAACGAAGCTAGATATGAAGAAAATACAAGCGACGAAAAAGTCGGTTTTTAGTCAATCAATCTAAAAAATAAAAAACTACAAGTATGTAGCATATTTTTTTCCAATATCATTGGCTGTGGTACCCTCTGAGACCCCACTGGACCTAATAATTTCAATTTAGTTAGGTTAGGTTAGGTGCACTATGCACTAGCATAAGCGCCTTGTTACTTCAATAACTGTAGCAAATATCAACCGAATCATAAGGACTTTTTTTCTCAAAACGACCTAACGAATCACCTTCGAAGTTTCCTACCATAGTTAGAAAACACCCTGTATTTGAATGTTTCAATCTGTGTCAGATTTTGGCCTTCGGAACGTTGAGATTATTGTCCTTTTTTCAATTTACTGATATATTTTTCTTTGTGAAAAGTGCTTTGAATTTACACAGTAACTTATTGGGGTGAACTGAAAAGTTTGAAACTGTATATTTTCATTTTTCACTTTTTTTTCCAAATTGGAATAGAAAATAAATTTTCAGTTAGTTGAAAGCCTATTTGATTTTTTGTATTTTCAATTGATTTGAAAACTAATAGTTGAATTTTTTATAGTAGTCATAATTTGCAACCAAGTTTCCTGCTGTCCATTTCGATGGCTTCTTGTGCAATAGCAATAAAATCCATTCATAAAACTCATGTCGATCGTCATAGACTCTTTGAATTCCAACAACTCAGAGGAATAATATTAAATAATAAACAAATAATTACAGTTAGTTAGATTTCGTTCTCGGATCTAATGTGCCTTGGTGGCCTTCGCGATCGGATTTTGCCCTTTGCGAATAAAATGCACGGAATGCAGTTGCATAATTATTACTTCATAGCCAACTAGATTTATTCAATTTTCATAGAGAATGTAAACTACACGTTTCTGTAAACGCAAGCACTTTTATGGTCTCGGTTTAATTGGTGAATAAGTCGAGACGGGTATATTATAAATAATTTTATAACAAGGCGGCCCTGTTCGTATCTAGTGGGGGTCGAAAGTTTTAGTTTTAGGCGTTTCTGAGTATGTAGGAAGATCAAATTTCAAATACAATTCTTTTCATCCCAAGTTAATTACCCTTGTTTATCCAATCGAGGAAAGCAATATCAAAGTAATTTACTTTGTGAAAAAATGTGAATTTTGTGAAAATATTATCTGCACTAGCATAAATCGTAATTTTTTCAGAACTAAACTTAGGCAGAAACCTTCACTTCAGTAAACTAATCCAATCATTTCACAGAAGGCTCAAAGTACTCAAATTACTTAGCAACTCAAATCTCTCAGATCCGACAGCAATATTAAAATTCTTTTCGCAATTCTAATGGTGATTAATTTTAGAGACAACATACGAAGTACACAATAAATATTCCACTGTTATTGCACGTTTACAAAAAACTTAAATGAAATTCAACAAAATCGGTGGAACAAAAGATATAAAGAACTTCAGCCAAACACAAAAACATTCCTACAAAAAGCTCTACATTTTTATGGTATACAAAAAATACAAAAACACAATTGCCCTCTGAGACGAATTGTCCCAGATCCTAGAGCAATATAAAAATTATTTTCGCAGTTCTAATGGATTCCCATCAATACGAAAACAAATTAAGACAATTGATTTCAGACACAACATATAAAGTGCACAATAAATATTCCACTGTTACTACCATGCATGTTTACTAAAAACTGAAATAAAATTCAACAAAATCAGGGGAACCAAATATATAAAGAACTTCAGACAATAATACGCAATAACACAAAAACACTCTCGCAATAACCTCCACATTTTTATGGTTTACGAAATATACAAAAACTCAATTGCTTTTGAGACCAATTGTCAGTTCAATCGGATCTCCTTATCAAAAACTCGCAAAATATTTTCTCCAAATTTTGAAACCTTTGTCTGGAAATGAAAACAATTTCGTTGAAAATACTTCTGATTTCATTGCAAAACTCAGTGAATTACAAATTGGAAATGGAGATCTCTGGTGAGTTTGTTCACCAATGTTCCGGTTGATAAAATACTAAAAATTCTAAGAACTCAATTGGAAAATGATAGTTATCTCAAAAATAGAACAAAAATAAATGTAGAAGTTATTTTGGAGCTTTCGAAACTAGGTATAATGTAAGAACACTTTTTAGAACTATCAACACATTGATATCTCTTTTGACACACACTCAACCTGAAAATATGGTTGAAGGAACGAAATATTGTATTTGCAATATACCTTGTTCCCGTGGAAAAAGTTATAAAGGTGAAACCTCAAAACCTAAAGGCGAGAAAAAATTAACATCGTGAATATATAGGGGGAAAATAGATGGCAGTATATCAGGGATAGCTGAGTATGTACTAAAATCACCTGGTGATCACGCATATATTCTTTTAGCAAGTAACACGAAACACATGACAAAATTAGAAAACTCGTATGGATCGTAGCCATTACTAAGAAGAGAGTTTGAAAACAGAAATATGAACCTCAACAGAACTGACTTCTCAAAAAACATCCAGTATGTGTGTACATGTAGACTGTCGTGTGTGACATCTGGATATTTCATTTTTTTAACGTGTGTCAAAGGAATTAAAACTATCACAGTTTGGGGAGAGAGTTTCATAGTGAATTCCGGTTTCAAAAATGGAAACGGATTGTTTTCCGAAATGTCGACCACTAAAGAAAGCTAAATATTGATATTCAATTTTTTTTATTCATTATTTCAATTTGTAGGAAAAGTTTATGAATACAGGTTACTGACTTATTGGACTTATCAGTAATTTATATCACGGAGTTACTTTTCAGGGTGAACTTCTCATTTTGCCCTTTATTTCACTTTAGCAGATTCTTTATTCATTTCGCTTTTGATTTTCCAGATTATGGAAGGTTATCTACCACAATAAACACTAGAAAGTATATTATATGCTAATGCAATGCCTGCATTTCCACATCATTCAGCTCATGACATCATTTCCAATCACTTATGTAGCTATATATTCACTTTCTATGCACGTACCCATCTATATTTTTACTAAAGAGGCAACAGAACAATCCTAAATCAACACATGAGGAACTCAACAATTTTCCCCACAATTGCTACTGACACCTGTTAGTGATCACGTTTTCAAAATGCGACCTACATTACCATCTTCAAAAAATTAGATATCAGTCAAAGTGAAGTCATACCATCATAGGCTAAGTTTATACCAAAATTCGATGTGCTTTTACAGATTGCTTAAAAATTGATTTAGCTGTGATGACATCGATCTCCACCCACTACTGCCTAAAAGTATAAGAACCTACGCAGGAGAACTCTAAGTGCTGCAGCAAGCCTCATATACTCCAGAAACGATGAAGCTGAGACAAAATATCTGATTATATCACTATGTGATCCACGAGTATACACTAAAAAACTGGTCTAGCTGAAGTTAATGTATGCAACGTTCCACACTGGTATAGAAGCAGAAAATGAGAGGAAGAATGAACCGTGGCAACACATCCCAAACAAAAAGAATGTTCAACCCGTGATATTCCTTCTTCAAATAGGATAACACTAGGTCCAGAGAAGCTGTCAACTATCATGAACATAGAGAAGAAAACTGCGACATTGACGAACTTTCTTCTAAGCATACAAACATTGATCTAATCAATAACATATGAATAAATGTGGCGAGTTCGATTCCTACCTTGACCAGATACTGTTTTCGGGATAATTCATCCGGTTGAAGTTTATCTGCAACGTAACATGGCCATGGTACTCCTTAATATTAACATCGCCTACCCAGAACAATAAGTTAATGGCCATAGCTGTCGATAACTTTGACCTCAAAAGGAAATTTTACAAATTCTTGTACCATTATGCTCCATTGAAAAAGATATATTTATTCACAAATTTAACAAATATTTGGTAGATAATCTGGTATATACGAAGTAAACAAACTATTAGCCAAGGGGTCAGTGGAATATTCACCAAAAAATGTTAATACTTCTGATCTTATCAAAAATCCATTTCATATGTTCATAATTTCCATTTTCATTGATTGTAAATCACAATCGTAAAGTTGCCTATTCGCATAGAAATTAATTCTCTAAGACATAACTCTTGACGTTATTAATCTTTTCAACATTAATTTGTACACCTTCGACTTTAGAAGTTAATGCTGAATAATTTTCGTGTTATTTGATACCTCCATGGTCGTCAAATTCTACAACTGTCGACATGCACAGAGTGATTCTTGGAAATGGTTTTGAGAATATTTTATTTTATATAAGATCCTTATAGGTCTGATTTTGAGTTCAACTATCTCCGCTCTGCTGAGATCAATCTTTCAAGAAGTTGAAGTAATTAGCATGGACTCAACAATCTAAATAAAATAAAATAGGATACAAAGAACATACAAAAGCAATGTTACATCTTGAATTTTACGAAGTCAAAACAAGTCATGTTTTGATAGTATCATCATTCGTTGTAGTCACTTGATTTAATGAAGGGAAAATTAGCTCTATTATTGTTAGAAAGAGAGATAAAATTATAATAATAAAGTGTCTTAATTTTTTTTAATAGGCAAAACAAATATACGATTTCAATAAAGGCGGGTTCAACAGAATTGCTCTTCCATGCAACCTCCGGAAAAAAAATTAATACAAGTGAAAATGGATCAACAAAATATGTCAAAGTACTGGAATTTTTAAATGAAAAACAGGTGACCTAACTCAATTGGGAGAGAAGTACAAAAAAAAATTAAGATATTTTTGGAACGAAAATACTGTTGTAGACAATTTGATTGTATCCGGTATGGAGTTTTATAAAGAAGCCCCAACGCATCAAAATGAATGCAATCCTGTGAAGGATATCTGAATCACTTCCAAAACGAATGTTTGGAATACAAACTGAAAAGATCAAATCATCTCAAGGAACAATTTGTTCAGGCCAGTCTCAACTCCCACTGTTGGTTAATGGACTGACACCTATCGGAAAACAACTAGTCCCTTGGCTAATACCACGAAGGGCGTTGGATTATATTCGACAGGTGTCTTTGAAGGATTCTTCACTGAAGTTATACCTGCATCTGCTGTTGGCGATATAACTGCCGTAATAGATTTTCAATTATTGGAACACACTTGCAGACCGATTTCGGGCTGTTTGGCCACTCGTCAGTGCAAGGTATTTGAATAATCGGTAACAATGTATACAAATAGATAACACCCTATTTGAATAATCGGCAAAAATGTGTACAAATAGATAACACCTGGAGTAACAATAAAGCTATTCGTTTAACCTACTCATTCCTGGAGATATAACTGGCTTTGCTGATGAACACAGTTGTTTTTTTTTTCACAGATCGAGACTGGAACACTCTGAAAGAGAAATATCAAAATGCACTACCAGTTTTATTCAAGTTCTTCAGTAGTAAACTTCTGACAGTCAATGTTGGAAAAACAGTAACTTACCACTGACCAGTTATGAACCAAAGTTACCCAATTTTGACCGAATTGAAGTTATAATCGAAAACCAATCTATGCTTCTGATGGGAAACAGAACTGTTAAATATCTTGGCATCACAGTAGATAGTCATTTGAGATGGGATGCTCACATCATTAATATAATAAAAAAACTGCGATATTTTTTGAGTAAATTCAAATATTCAAACAATGTTTTGATATACATCACCTTCGCATCATGTATTATATACTTGTTCAAACACACATCAATTATGAAATTATTGCTTGGGGTGGAGTAACTAACAACTACCTGAAAAATCTCGAAACACTACAGAAATGGCACATAAAAATTATACTCGGTAAAAAACGTGACTATTCTAGTAATGATCTTTATAGGAAATCAATGTTTCTTGATATACGCCAAACTTTTTTACTGACATTCGTAGTATTCCAAAGAAAATATATTTCATTAAGCAAACGCGTACGTCATATATACACACTCGATATAAGAAAGCAGCCTTGAAAGTACCTAAGATGAATAAAACTATTGTTATGTTTTTGTTGCTTTTTAACTATTCAGTAAAATTCCAACTGAAATTAGGAATCTCAATTCACTGTCCCTATTTAAGCGGGAAGCCAAGAAATGGATCAATATGAAACCAAGAAGTGAAACAAACTATTTGATAGACCTCAAAAATGCAAATTGAAATGTATCCATGTTCTAAAGTCGTATCTACTTGTGTATCATTTGGTATTTAATATATGTACATATATATGATTGTATTATAATTATTATTAAGTTTTCATCGTGACTAAAATTATAATTTCCATTCAGCATATCAATTATATAAATGTGACTGTACTTCAATTAGTATTATCGATTTTCTTCATTTTGTTTCTCATTATTATTTTAATATGTTCATTATGTGATTGTGTTGTGTTTGTTTACTAGCATAAAAATGTAGGTTTGTTTGTTACGGTTTCACGCGAAAACTACTCAACCGATCATCATGAAATTTTGTATAGATTCTGTTAGAGGTATTAGAAGTGACATAGGATATTTTTTATGGAAAAAATTGTTTGTCAAAAAAATCTCAAAATCTAGCTACTTTAACGTCATCTAGTATTCCAGTAATGAAGTTAGGTTAGGTTAGGAAAAACTTATAACATAGTCTATAAAAACGTCCTAAATTATTAATCTTCATTTTATCTTTTCAAATTGTAAGAATTGAAATATATTTATTTTTGTTACAGTGAAATATATTTTAACATTTGTTGTTGCAATTCAATAAAGCATATTTTGAATTTTCGAAACTTCATCGTATGTGATAATTTTAAAAAATTGATGATCCCAGCCAAGCATTAAATTATAGTTCTCATATTGTTTCATTTCTATTGTACTAACACTTATTTAATGGCATAAATGCGAGCGCGGGTAAAAGCTAGTTATTTTATAAATTTGCCATAAAATGTTTACAAATAACTATTTATATATTTTAGAATTCATTGTATAATAACCTTAGTGATTCACGCGCAGGTTAGCCTTTGTGGATTTCCTCTGTGTTTATTCACTTGCATTCTTCAATGATAAATTGAAAGTGTATGTACTGATTCTTTGGTAAATATTATCATTATATTATTATTATATTTGTTGCCTCCATTCTGATAGAGTTCCGACACCACTCTGTATCATAAGTTAGGGTGAGTTTTCCACAAAGTTCTGTTCAGGAGTCCGAAAATTCACAAAATGAACTCTCATACGACAAAGCATGAACTTTAGTCATCTCCTGATGATGCTTACTTAATAAGCAAATCGCGTTAAATAATAGATGACAGATGACTGTTCCATTGAAACACAAAAAATGACAGTAGCGACGATTAAAAGCACGCAGAATGGTCGAAACACACGCAAAACGGTAGAAACACATGCAAAACAACATATTCAACGTATACATTTCAACGTCTGGCAGAAACGAGGCGCAGACCTTTGTTTCTTCTATTGTGTGTGAACTCCTCCACTTTTGCCGTCATACAGTTGACCAATCAGAAGCAACCACGCGTACAGCGGGAAATTCAGATCAGTAGATGAACAAAAAGACTCAGGGTCCAAAATTCCATGTATTTTCTTATGGCGCTGAATTTTTTGCAATTTCCATGACATCCGATCGAAACCTTGTGGGTCACCCAACTCGAGGTAGGTGTTTCGGAGTGGAAGTACAAGAGAGAAACGTGTGACGTAATCGATGCAGAGAAGGATGGAATGAGTATCGGAGAGATTTAAAGAGCGTGGGCCCCTTTGGTAATATAGCTGCAAGAATTCCAGCCCACAATTCCATCTATTTTCTTATGGCGCTTCATTCTGGCGATTTTCGGACCTCAGGCCCAGTTCACACAAAATGAAAGGGACAAAGTCCGCGCCTTGTCTCTGCCAGACGACCATCTGTGTGATTTGGGCCTTAGACTTTCAAAGCCCACTTCAGACTACCCCCACTCCTCCAATTTTGCAGTCATACAGTCAACCAATTAGAAGCTACCGCGCCTACAGCGGGAAATTCAAATCAGTGGATGAACAAACTTGTTCCTAGCGCAAAATCCCATGTATTTTCGTATGGCACTATGGTATTTTCGTATGGAGTGAGAAACGTGTGACGTAATCGATGCAGAGAAGGAGAGAATGAGTATTCGAGAGATTTAACCCTTTCCGTACGGCAGGTTTTTCGAAAATTTGTACCCCACAGACGGAGTTTTTGACCGTGTCGCACGGACGGGTGTCGACTATGTGCGACAAGTTGCGTTTCAGTGTAGTGCATCAGATAATCCGCAATAGCTGTCGTAACTTGTTTTTTGTTTTTTTGCTCTTGGAACGATTCCCGAGAGACCAGCTGCATTCTTTGACGACATCTTGAGCCATACTGACGCGAAAACACAAATACTGCACTCGCCTAGTCCTGGAATTGCAAGGTTGCCGGATGTCGCATATGAGCGACGGCGTCGACTATATGTGGCAGCCGCCATGCGGTGAACTGCGACAGCAGTCTGTATGCCAAATCTAAAAATTGAATGCGTCTCATCCGAACCGACAGTCGTCCAGGAGACAGAATACATGCCGTCGACCATATGCGACAGCCGTCTGTTTGGTACATTTCCTCGGTGTCGCATAGGCTGCGTCAGCCGTACGGAAAGGGTTAAAGAGCGTGGGCCCCTTTGGGACTCCTGGAAATTTTAGAAACTGTAACGACGCTGAACTAGAAGAAACTATAACCGGGAAGATTACACTGCAGCTAGAAGTCAGTCCAAAAACCGTATGGACAGTGCTAAAACAAACCTCCTATACCCATATTGCATACAACAGGTCCAAGCTTTACTGCCTTGGAATTTTCAACAAAGATTAATGTTTAACAGATGGTTGATTCATACGGACGAAGCAAATTTTTGACGATATGCTATTATGAACTTTCACAATGACCATTTTTAGGCAGACGAAATTCCCCACGTTATTAGAGAAAGTCACTTTCAACAACAATTTTTGCTGAATCATTGGTGGCTACCTGTTTGGTCCGTTTTTTCTACCAGCAAGATTAAAACAGGTTAATCCTACACGGACTTTTTGAGAGATCATTTACCCATTTTGTTTGAAGTGCCGATATTTGTAAGACGCAACGTGTGGTTTATGCACGACGAGGCTCCAGTGTTCTTCCTCGTCAGCATCTCAACATCACCCACCCTAATCGCTGGAATTGGCCAGCTCGCAGTCCTCATATGAATCCTCTAGATTTCTATTTATGGGGTCATCTGAAGGCTCTTGTTTATGAAACTCCTGTACTAGATGTGAATGACTTGAGGAATCGAATCATTGACAATTGCAATGTCATAATCAATACTCCAGGTATTTTTGAATGTGTCAGACAGTCAATGACAAATCGACTATAGTAGTATATTTCATCAGAAGTTGGACATTTTACTCATTTACTTTAAGGTCGAAATTGTTCATTATTTCCCTTTGGTTTTTATTTTACGTTGTTTATGGATAGTTTATAGAAGTGGTTTTTTTTCCTCGGTATTGAATCTTGATATGAAGAAAACGCAAGCGACAAAAAAGTTGTATTTTCAGTTGATTAATCTAAAAAAAAATTAAAAATACAAAAAAGACATTGGTGTTCTTTTTTTTAATATTGTTGGCTGTGACGCCCACCGAGACGCTATTGGAACTAATAATTTCAATCTAGTTCGGGCTAAATAAGCGCCTTAATACTTAACAGTAGCAAATTTCACCCAAATCGGTGTAAGGATATTTATGATGACTTCAACACCCTGTATATCAGAAACGATGTAACTTCGGACACATGTTCATAAGAAGTTTTTTCTTAAAATGACCTAACGAATCATCCTCCGAAGTATCGTACCCTAGTTAGGAAACACCCTGTATATTCATTAATACTTTTGTAGGTGTATTTGGGAATTTCACTTGACCAGTGAGAAAGGCAGATTTTGCAAAAAGTATACCAGAGATCATCATTACCGGAATTTTCAATGTCGTCCCTGAGTCAAAAATAACTTCATTTTAGAACGACCCCAAAAATCTCGTTCAAAAGAAAAACAAGCGGATGAGGACAGACTCAAGTTTCAACTATCCACCACTTTTTGCCAGAGTACAAATATTTTCGACAGAGGTCGGAGCACCAAGAAAAACTACCTTATGAATACCAGATGGTGATTTTGATTAATTGACTTACAATGGTGGGGAAAAGACTCGATAAAAAAGTACAAATAATTTTTTCAATGGTATATTACAATATACCCTTCCATATTCAACTTTCTCAAGCTGAGATCATCCACAGGGAGAAACACTGGTTCAGGAGGAAATTCAATGAAGCCGCATATATGTTGTCCAACAATGTATTCGGCCAAGCTAGCGTACATGGAAACCTATCAGCCAACTCCCGCCAAACTATCATCTCCTACTGAACCGGTGAAGCGGAGAGAGAAAAGAGGGGATAACTTAAAGCACTCGAATGACCTATAAATAGTTATCTATATCAGTCCAACTATCAACCGAAGACGATGTGGATTAAACAAACAAAATGTCGTGAAATAACTTGGCTTTTTTAAGGACAAGAAACAAGCATTACAAGAAAATCCTTTAGGCGTGCCTGTGCAAAAGTATCGATTCACATTGGATTTGAATCGCTGGGGATTAAATTTATTTGGAATAACGTTCTCAGGAAGTTTATTCCACAAAAACGCAGTTCTTCAAATGAAAGAGTTCTTAAACGGTGAAGTTCGAGGTGTACTGAGTTGAACGTCAAAACGATGAAATCTTTTAATTTTTATTTCCTTTTTTTGTCTAATTGTCAATTTTTTGTTGGTATTTTATTTCATCGTAATTTCAGTTCAGGGTTTTTAATTTTCAACTGTATTGGTTCTTTCAGCGAATTCAAATCATTTTATATCATATTAGACAATGGAAGTCTGAACTAATGAGTCACAATAAGTTCCAATATCAGAACTGAAAAATTTCACATATGTGACTTAATAAATCACAAAAACATAACCAAACTTTCAAAGAGTTTCAGACAAGGTGTGACTTTTTATTACAGGTTATCTACTTACGATGATAATAACATAAAAACACAATATGTATACCGGAATTTATTATATATTACTGCGAGTTTCAGTATTCACTCTTGAAGTAGGGAAGTACAATTTATTATTGAATAGGCGACTGATAAAAATAATGTATTCAAGATTATTGAAAATAACTCTGAAAACAATTTTTGGTCAGCTGCAGATTCATTTATCTCTTGCAGAACAACACAGCAATGATTTTAACGAGCTTTCAGAGGTGATACTTCATATATTGCCATAAGAAAAGTTGTCGTAGCAATATCGTAAATCCTGTCGAACAAGTTGGGCGAAAATACGTCACTGTGATGTAGCTGTGACATGCTGGCGACCTCGAAATGACATCGAAAGTCACATTGTTACATCGGTGCAATCTTTTGGAGATGTAACCGTGTTTGCTGGATAATATTTTAGTTTCAGATATCGGTTTTACATTAAGACATTCATTTACTGAAAGGTAAATGAATAACTCATCAATTTCTATAAACTATAAACAAGAAGAATTAAAAAATATGGAAAAGATGTTGTACTTGAAAATATTCGAAACTGAAAACTAATACTCATCCTGTTAGAAATGATTATAATGCAATAAAAAAACATACCAACAATTTTTTATGCAAATTATGTAAATTCTAATGAAAACCTTATCACCAAATACCGAGTAATTAGTACACCATTGACCTGGCCGTTATTTACAAATTTCTAGACTAATGAGAATTGGAGGCATGCTTTTATCGCAAATATCCAACATATTTGCACAATCTTACACTTTAGCCAATTCGACGGTACAAATATAATAGTAAAAAGGTTGTGAAGGTCAAGAATCGAACATCAAAATAAATCCAAGTACTTTCACTATCGTCGATTCTTCTAGCGGATAAATATGTGATATGAATATTCAGTCTGTGGAAACACTGTATGAAATATTAATTTATTCTCAGAATACAAGTGTCAGTGAATGAACTTCATTCAACTTGACAATAGGTGAGAAACATGTGTATAAACCTTCTCATGATAGTGTTGTGATAATGATACGTATATATTGTTCTATTGGTGATACTGAACAAGCTGTTTGAAGCTTCCAATGCTTTTGAAAAAAAATATCCTTTACAAAACATAGGATATTTTTGATGAAATATAATTTTTATAAAGGTCACTGTCATGTGAGCCATTATATGCAGAGACTCGGACTGTTAGGCAGTGTGTGTCGCCTCCGTTCAGACAATGATAAAACAGCAGAGCACATACTTCGTGCCCGCCCCGCTGGGGACCGAATCAAGTTTTTAGAGTTCGGCAGAGCAGAAACAAACTAATACTTGAAATAAAATTCAATTTGTCAGCATTCAGCAATTATTATAGAAAGTAGAAATTATTTACATGAAAATTTCGTAAGTAATGGACCAAATGGATGGACACCTTGTTTCCCTGATCTAGTATCATAGAATATTTCAGGTCAATTTAACTAGTGGCAGCGGAAACAACTTTAACACTTCAAATATTGAAGTGTATTCATGTTAGAACTTAATAAATAATACAAACAGATATATATGAATTTCAAATACATAAATATATACGTGGTATTGTTAATTTACTTAGTATACATCTGAAGGGTCCTGTTAACCTGTCACCCATTTGCCAAAATCATTATACGGGGTCTGGCAAATTTTCTATCCAGGTCCTTACCTGGCTAAAATGAAAGTAATTTGCAAAATACATTTAATGTTTTCCGGAAAAGTTGAATATGTCCTATATGTCGACGATAACGTGGAGAATTTCATTTTTTTTTGATTGGATATTATTTAACTATCATTTATATATTTATTTATTCTGGTCCAGTTAGGTGCCACCAAGTTATTGCTGAATATATTCTTTTATGGGCCATTCTTTTTCTATTTTTACCAAAGGGGCCAATATTTATATATATATACATATACATATATATATAGTTTATATATTAATTTATTTGTTCACATAACTATTGGATTTTGGAAAAAAATTAGAAAATTTCACGTGAAAAAAGATAATAAAAACAGAGATTTCCGCGCGATTTATAGCTAATAAGCGTGCAATTTGTAATGTTGTAACTTTGCAAAATACTAAAACTGATAATTTTGCTGTTCTTTGCCAGACTCTGTAAGAACCCCATCCATATCGTGATGTATAAAAAAGCCCAATAACCGTGTCCTTTCAATATCAATACCTTGTCAAATTTAAAAGGTGGATCTCTAAAATGGTTAGCTTTATCGCTATCAATTCCACTCGTATCAATTTTCACGTCATTATGCTCTTTCGGTTCGACGTCCACAATAACGGCCTATAAATAACAATGGTATGCACAACTCAACTACCTGCAAATACACAAAATTCACACCCACCACCATAAAAAACAACACCCCCACCAAGACCTGAAACCAACGCCAAAGACCCTGTGAATGAGGATGGTTAAAAAAACACGGATATAATAAGCAGACAAGAAAAAACATGTATATTGTATTGGAAATATACATTTTCTAAGGGATCAAAAAGGCCATTCATCGTCTACTGAAACCAGTAGCCAAAAACAAAGTCGAGAACAAAACATTGTTGATCCAACATTGCATTGCCATCTATGAACGAGGCTCTACAAGTTGCCTTGCCGTGAAAGACAGGACGAAACTGGTTCGGTAGATGAGAACTTATTTTGAATAAGTGAGGTTCGAGTTTTCTGTTGATTCTAGCAGGATAGATGGTGTCTTCATAGTACGTGCTTACTATATGATTTATCTACTGTTAATGATCAACGTGGGGAATTTTTTAAGGTGAACAAAAATTATTTAAATTTGACGATAATGCAAACGTATATTCACACTGAAATTCATCTTGAGCGAGCTCTTCATTAAAAAACTTGAAACTTCTAAAAAATACGACTCTGTAGCTACGAATGAAATTATATCAGATAAAAGAGCTAATAACTGGATTCGTGCATAAATATAATCAAATGTAAATTATGCATCAAGCAATCATTTTTATCTAGAAAATGTAATGTCATTAATAACTACACAGTAAAAAATGCCTGCATTCGTCAAAACCACTTCTGGCACCACAACCGTTTTATTGTCAACGATGTTCAGTATCATTTTTGAATGACTTTGTTTCACATCAGGAGCCACACGGTTATTCGAAAGGCAGAGAGTTCTCGAAAAAAAAGTATAGGCTTGATGAAAGATTCACAGTAATTGTTATTGACCACTGAAATGTTTTTCATAACATGCAGACGTAAAGTCTCATTTTTGAGACTTTACTTTTCTTTGATGACCTACATCAATCCATTTATCAACAAGAAACTGGTTTTTCAATTTTAATTTGATTTTGAGCTTGTGCTTTTCAAGATTACACCTATTATGTGCAGTTTCCGATGTTTCTGTCACAAAATCCAACACAATATAGTTGTCAATGAAGTCAATGATTAGATCAAAGTGAGAAAAAAAATTAATCATTAACGGGGATGAAATGTTTTGCACAGTTGTCCCAATCTTACCAAAATCAATTATAAAATTATACTACCGATTTATAAATGAAAGCCATACTTTTGAACGTTCAGCTTATTTTGTTTCTCTGTTTTGAATCATCACGAACGATTATTACTTGAAATGATAAGACCTAGTAAAACGCCGTGAAAATAACCCATATTTAACCATATCATGGATTTCATCTTGTATACAAAACTGAAAATTTTAAATCGTAAAACAGAGCATAATTTCAGTTTTGAAGTATAAAAGAATATTGAATGAAATTACTTTCAAATTCTAAAATGACACGAGCCTATACGTATAGAAGAACACTGTAATCACCACATTCATTTATAAACAATTATGAGGAGTCCTTGAAATTAAAAACCAAGAAAAAACTCTTATTGAAAAATGCGTTGTGATAATTCCCTTTCACCACGTTTTATTCAATGAATACAATAATATAATTATTATTTCAATTATCAACAACGTGTATCAACAATGTGCGATAGGAAGCGTGTCTGAATGAGTTCTTGGGATATCAAAAGATTGAGAACAAACCAACATCCACATGAAAAATAATCGTATTTGATTTACTATAAGGATGTCACTTTTCAAGAAATCATATACAGAATATTGACGAATTTCTCGCTAGAAAAATTTAGGGTGTTTTAGTTAAGGCGAATATGTTGAAAGACAAAACGAAACCCATTATATGTAAGTGGACTTTTTGTAAAGAGATTATTGGAAAAAGCTTTGGTTTCATTTTCTCATTGAAGAATAAAAGAAGCGAAATATATTTTAGATTTTATGTATACGTATATCCTTTTTTATATTTTGCAGTCATTACGAGTGATTATCTCGGAATCGCTCTTTAAAAGATACGACCTCTTCATTTCTCAGCTCCCACAAGATTCAACTTCTGAGGGTTGTCATTCCTATGAAAGACAATTTTACCCAACAATCAAATATTTTTTTTTATGTACTACAAATTAAGTTAATTTTTATGATAACGATAACGAAACTCAAAAGATCAACTAAAAATGATTTTTTCACAGTCAAAAAACTTTTACTGAAATATTTGGGCAGAAATATGTTTAACCTTAATGAAATACTTAATTTCGAAATCAAGAAAAACATATTGTTTCAAAATAATAAACCGGATGGACTTCAGAAATTGAAATCCACAAAAAAGTTGACCTTTTGAAATTATATTTTTAACATAATTTCAAGTCAGATTCAATTCAAGTTTAATTGCATCCTCAACCGAATTGGATTCATAGTCTATGTCTGAAATGTTTTTTTAAATACGTTATAATACAGTGTGTCAATTTGAAAACTTCCCACCCTCAATATCTCCCTTCCAGTACATAATATAAAAAAATGGTCAGACAGGTCAACTTTATTAGCAAGGGGGACACTCTGAATGAATATTTTCAACCCTCGGGGTTCAACCCCCTAGGAGGGGTGGATGTTACCCTCAGAATTTCAAATGGAAAGGGGGGTCAAGTGGCACATCATTTTGAAGGGCATTCAAT
>WOGP01002096.1:0-17451 GCA_015342065.1 Leptinotarsa undecemlineata
GAAAAACAGTACAGTACAGTACGTTAGGAATATATGGAGAACAATTCAAAATAAAAACTTGAAATTTTTTGTGGTAGTGGGTGGAAATGGCATTCTCAACTAAAACATTTTCAACTTCTGGTCTCTTTCCGTAATACCGAAAGTTGAGGACAAGTTCCTTATGTCAAATAGAACACCCTGCATTTCATAACATTTTCGAATTTCTCAACACATTTCAGGCCCACTTTGTATAACAATACCTATAACCAAATTTGTTGGTTTTCTAGATATTAATTTTTTTCTGAAACTTTGACAGTTACAGCACCACTCCAAAAAAACCATAACTCATAGACAGTAACGGTTGAAAATGTTAAATTTCACAGAACCATACCTCAAGCAACAAGTCATGAACAGGTCCATCGAATTATCGAAAATAATTCACAGGGTGGGTGGTCGAAATTTCCACCTAAAATATAACATCGAGAAAACGGATGAAACACAATTTTTTCAAATGGAAACCTTACTTTATTCTATTATTTTTGGATTCTACGAAAAAAAAGCCAAATTCATGGAGAATTTCCTATACCTAAAATACACCCCTGGCAAGATATATCCGATTTTGGATAATATTTCAAATATATCATTCGAAGCAATATCAAAACAAGAAATCTCTGAGAACAAATGAACTAACATTAACTTTGTTAACTTAGAAAAAGATCCAATTTCAAGATGGCCGCAGCTACAAAATTGCGGATTATATAATATCTTGTATTACTCTGGAACTCAATGAACTGAACAGAATAAGAAGAATTGAGTAACAAAATCAGAAAATGAAAACTTGAACATAAAATGAGGATCATCCTATTAATTTTTTCAGTTTTTAGTATCATTATCATCGTTTTTTTCAATAAAATCGTTGTCCACAATTTTTTACTTATTTTTCTTAGAAATAAGTTAGAAAACAAAAGTCCCCAGGCTAATCAATGAATTTCAGGAACTACTCAGGTTGATCTGACGAACTAGTAGCCGATTGGGTTGACGTGGGTGGTTTACTTCACTCACTCAATCGACCGATGTGTGAATCGGTTGTTTAAGTCGTGAGGCCGGTCTATCGATTTCCACTTCCTATCGTCCAACCAATGTTAAAAATCACACATTGAAAGGTTGGATCTTGCAGGTAGTAAACTCGCACAAGTTTCGACTTTTGAGAGTTGTCGTTCTTAAGGGGGCGACGGCTGGTTAATGGACAAACAGGTTTTTGAACAGATTAGAACTTCTAGAACTAGTACAGGAAATTTCACACGATATACGATAATACTGTTTAAAAGAATATTTACGTCCATCCACCCATCCACCCATCTATCAGGAAGATAATGAAACATTTTATTGAACTTTTCTCTCCTACATACTTTCTCTGAGAAAAACTGCAGAAAAAAGGAACAAGCTTTTAAATCCAAATATCAGATGAAATCATACTGAAAGGTTTTCAAATACAATATTCATGAATATTTTTCTGAAGTCATGTTTGAATTAACGAGGTATGGTGTAGACAACACAAACGATGTAAGCAGAAAAAATTCGAACAAATAATTGTGGGTAAATTTCATGCAGGGAAAGTGTTTGGAGTGCACCTAAAATCACACGCAATCAATTTATTTTCCATCTGATCGTTGACATTACTTTATGTTCATTTTAGCTCAGTAACTAAGGTAAAAAATCTGTATTCTACTCCGTCTTCACTTCACTTCACTTGATAATCTAAGTAAAAACATCGGTATGTAGAAATATTATTTGACGAAAGAAGTATTTTGGAACATATTACTCTTGACCATCATCCGGGCTGGTAGAGCATTTGTATTCATTTACTTATATCATGAATGATCCAAAAAATAACATCATCAGCAATACTATTATGAGCAAGTCATGTTAAGTGAAAAAATAAACCTAAATTCAAAAATCTAATCTATTGATAACACGAGCAACATATATGAAGACGATTGAATAGGAAATAAAATAAGTGAAAAATAATTAATTTTTTTACTATGAGGTATGATTGAAGAAAAGGATAATGATGATGAAATAATGTCCTGAAAACTAAAGAGTAATCTGAAATGGCCTAGATAGCAATAATCACACCATTTCCTCAGCAATCTACGGTATTGGTCAGAAAACAAATGATGAGATCGTTGGGCGAATATGTGAGTGAATATGTAAAAGCTATGCCCCACGATTTTATATTTTTTTCATTTGACCAATACCGTTGATTGCTGAGAAGAGTGGTATGATGATTGCCATCTAGGAATTTTTCAGTTTTTAGTACATTAACTTCATCATTATTATCTTTTATTTTCAATAAAACCGTTCAACATAATTTTTTCTACTTATTTCATTTTCAAGTTTTCAATTTCTAGTTTTTTCATTCAATTCTTTCCATTCTGTTTATTTAGTGTCTCAATATTAGGGAGTGATATGCAATCCGCCATTTTGTAGCTGCGGCCATCTTGAATTTGCATATTTTTCGTAGTGTACTACAATTCTACCAAATTTTGGTAGTTGTGGAAAAAATGTAATTCGTCATTTTGTCGCTGCGTCCATCTTGAATTCGCATCTTTTTTGAAGTGTACTACTAGTCTACCAGTGAAGCCGACATTTGATATCCATATTGAGGTAGTTGTTAAAAAATATGTAATTTACCAATTCGTTACTGCGGCAATCTTGAATTTGTATTTTTTTTAAAGTGTACTACCATTCTACTAGTCATGCTCTGTCATATGATACCCATATTGACGTAGTTGTGAAACACTATGTAATCCACCATTTTGTAGCTGCGGCCATCTTTGATTTACAAAGATACAGAATTCATTCAAATTCATTCAACATATTTAAATCATCTATTAGAAGAAAATCATACTTTTAACGGAGATTTAGAAATTTTGCAGATAGGAAATGAAAGTTTAAAGCTGAATTATTTGGAAGCAATGGAAATTGAAGAACTTGAAAATTTAAACATTTCACTGAATGGTTAACTGGATTTAAATAGATTACGTTTTCTTAGAAACCCATTAAGTA
Organism: Leptinotarsa undecemlineata; assembly: GCA_015342065.1. NCBI lineage: Eukaryota > Metazoa > Arthropoda > Insecta > Coleoptera > Chrysomelidae > Leptinotarsa > Leptinotarsa undecemlineata. The sequence continues at coordinate 3,049 of WOGP01002096.1, forward strand.
TTTTTAGTGATGTAATCATAATTGAAGATGTACCTTTAGGTATATAAAACATGAATAGCTGCTTTAGATAATTATGATCGAGGAAGTCCTGAGTAGTTAGTATCAATTGTGATTACGTGGGGTATATAAGTATCAGAGTGAAGAATGAACTTCCAGTATGTATGTCATTTACTACGAAAAAGCTATTGTATTAGCGAAACATGTCGCAATATTTTTTAAAGTAAAGTTTATGAATATCAAATCGTAAGGTGGATTTTATGAAATTATTATTAATATTCCTATACCACTTAAATTAACCCACTCCTGTGGCAACTCGGTAGACCAATATTCCCATGGATTACTCGACTAATATCACAAATACGAACCCTTTATCATTATTCTAAACCTGATACTAATCAAACTAATCTCATTTCCGGTACTGAAATGTAAATTTTCCATTTCGGTTCAGTGGCTTAACATTTCTGAGGCTAACAATAAATAATTAGTCCTTACTCAAATCGATTTACATATAATACACATTTACAGAAGTATTTAGGTATTTTGCTCAATTAAAAAATAATATTATAACAATGTACTTTACATGCTAAATTGAGATAAAATTATTTTTTCACAGACTATGAGAGACAATTAAAGTAAAATTGGCTATCGAGTATCACATGAATCTTCTTGATTCATTACTTAAGATGTAAGAAAGCGTTTCATAAAAAAGTCAACATTTCCGGCCATTCAGGGATTTTAATAAACGTTATCGTTGTGCTTGATTATCTGGATTGATATCTACCGGATTACTTAGTATCTAAACTATGTTGAAAGTTTGGCAGTCATAGTTAACATGCATTTATGGAAAAGTCAAGAAATCAAATGATGGGATGATACAGATAAAGGATTATATTTCTAATAGATGGATATAATTGTGAACAATAACACATTTATTGATTTAAAACATATATAGCCCCACGTAAAACCCATTGCTGGCCTCGCGACGCATGCCGTGTTGACGGGTCTCGCAATCGACTGTGCGATAAGCTATCTCTTTCGCTACACTGAGCTGAGTGTATACAGTTGTGTTTATTTACTACAGTATACATAACCTGTGTTTTACTAAATGAATAAGTTTTAAAAATGATTAAAAATAAAATATGTCTGACATAGATCATTCAGAAAGTAAAATTGAACAGCCTTCTGAAAATAAAACAAAATTACACTACGACATCCAGTCATCAGTGGGTTGATTATATTTTACAATCAAAATGTGAATCTATCTGTGCATTCAGTCTGCACATATTTGGTCTGACTCAAGGGTCAGTAACAAATGCCCTCTTGGTAGTTTAAAATTTACACAATATTCATAGCATGTAATTATTTTAAATTAATTATTAATTAATTTTAATTTCATTATTATGAAAAATAATGCACTAAAACACATGCTTGAAGAATATATTTCATATAAACTGATGAAATAAGATTCCGAAATTAGCTGATAGTGAGTACACATGAATGTTTTTCTCATTTGTTATTAACAGGAACATGAAAAAAATAATAAATTATTTATGTTTTTTCAAAATGATGGAAATTATATTAAAACATTTGTTATTGATATTTATAATTTGAGATCTTCAGTAATACATTGCAATAAATTGCTAAGATTCTTGAGTTTACTAGTTAATTAAAGCCACATTAAAATTTTTCATGAATATTTTGATTGCATCATTGTTATGAATAATTCAGTACCCAACAATCATCGCAGGGCTCACAAAATACTATTATTGATGTTTACACATATTTTTAAGTGATCATTAGAGAAAATATGAATATTGTAATAATTTGTGACTAGAACGATTTGCTAATTTCAAAATTTCACAAATTGTTTCATCTTCCCGTGGGTGGAGCTATCTATCGGGTGCTTCCCCAGGTGACGGATAGGGGTACGGCAAGGGGACTGGAGGCCCTGTCCAGGAAGCCAATATGTGGCCTTACGGACGGGATTGCCGGACTCCTGGTCAGTGACAGAAATAAGTAGGGTGAGGAAAAGTAAAACTCCACAAAAGCCTTTGCGAAACATGCCACCGTGGACCAGCCTACCCAAACTAAGGTGTAAGGAATCGTGCCACAAATTACGAACGATCACCTTGGGGAACCGAGTGAAACCTCGTGGTAATCAGCCTTCCTCTGGTAATGCAAGGCTCTACCAGAGGTGACCAACTCTTTCCTTGCTACTCGTGGGAACACACATATATGCAACAAATAAACAGACACAACAAAAATCAATCCCGAGGCTGGATATAAGTGCTCACCTCAATCTATGGCGGTGGCTGGTGGTAAACAAAAATGCCCATCCCAATCTACCGCTCGGGATGCGGCTGGACATAGCAGATCATCTCGTGATGTAACGCAAAGGCGTCACATTTGCGGTGCCGAGGTCAAAAGGAGAAAGAGAGCGAAAGAGGTAGGAGTGACAGCAACTACAAGTGCACCCTCCTTCTCCCCCACTCCTCCTCTAACAGCAAGGACATTTCCTGCTGCGGGTGCCAAGATCTCCGCCTTGGATAAAGGCAAGGAACCGGCTGCCCCTGCAGGAAAGCGACCTCTCTTGAACACCTCCATTAGAGGAACCCCAGGAAGGCTGAAGAAGCCGCGCAATTACAGTAATGTCTCTGCACCCTCCAAAACCTTCGCGGTGGCCGCCGTGAGATACCTCAAGGTTGCCAAAGAGAGTGTGTGTGTTCGGCAAGTCTTGGTTCTACACCTGCCGATGTAAAGGAGATGTTTCCTAGTGACCTGTCCACCTTCCTGGAAAGGACAGGAAAGGACAGGACGATGACCTAGAAGGACAACTCTTCGGAAGGATGTGCTTTGGGTATATACTCACCCTCCCTACTATAAAAATACATACATGTTCCATTTTGAACACATTTGGTTCTATAAAAACTAATTTTGAAGGTATTAATATCCAACTTAATTCATGAATATATGAAATCAGATTCAGGTCTCAAACGAGAAAAAGTAATCATGTTCAATATGGTTAGTATTTGTGAATACTTCTCTTCTCTAATAATCTCTTTCTGAATTCTTCTCATCCCTAATGAACAACAATATTATTATATATTATTGGTGCGTAGAGTAGTGTGTGATTTAAAAAATTCCACTCGTTTATGTCTCTATCAGAGCGAATGAACTCAAAGGTTTTTTTATTCAAACAAAATGTTTCAATATCTAAAGGTTATCAGCGTTAAATGTGAAACATTTACGTGTTCATTATATCGCATATAGCATATTAATATGTCGTATTCAAAAAATATTCCGACTTGAAACTTTACAAAATAGCACAATATTGTGACGCCCGAAGATGTTATTGTATAGCAAAACACGTCACGATTTTGAAAATTTCTGAGTTGAAATCTCACATTAAAGTGTGTTTATTGAATATGTTATAATGGATTTTCAGCAAGTATTGGCCAGTTCTATCATAATATTGATATGTTTGAAACAGCCACTTCTAGAATATATTCGAAAGAATCTCGTATGAAAATAAACAGTTATCTAGACCTTGCAACAGAATTACCAAGTTGAATTTGAAACTTTTCATATGTACCTAAAATCAGTCGATGGTTATGTTTTTCAAAATAATCATTTTCAAAAATAGTATCAAACTCACTTTTCAATTCCCCAAATCGGAATCAATTCTCGATACATTCAACAGGTTGTTGATTGTAAAAGAAAAAAGACGAGCAATTTCAATAGCTTTGAATGTCACACAATTGACATTCGAGAACATTAATCAAACTTCTCGCTCCCAATGGAATGGAAAACGCCGAGTTGTTAAAAGTGCATCGACGTTAATGGAAAGCAAATTATCTGATTCGTGTCAGACAAGCGTCAAACGAGAATGAGTTGGAATTGTTGTTGTTACAATTTTGTCAGTATTTTTCAGTACTGAATATTTATTTGTTACTTCCTTTGTTATTTCATTCCATGGTATCATTAATAAACTGTACATATTGAACAAATTAATTTTTTTGTACCCAACGTCCAATTATAAAAAAACCGTATTGCTGAAAAAAAAATGAAAACCCTTTAAACGAAGTATCATACGCTACCACTTTACATTTAAAATTTTCATAGAGGTAGCTGTAACCCCTAAGATGTTAACATTTTGATAACATCCTGATTTGTTTATAACTTTTGCAATTTTTCATATGCCGAAAAAAGGTTTAAGCATAAGTCTAGATATCATTCTGGATCGAATCAGCTATTGCACGTATTTTTGCAACCATCATCTCTATTTCTCATCATTTTCAACTAGTGAACTAAACTAGACTATTGATTTTATATCTGCACCACAAAGACTCAAACTTGCCTCATTATCTAGGTCTACTACTATGCTATTATGGTCGATTGGAAAAGACTTATTTTGAAATTTCATTCCTTGTTCCCTTTGAATTTATAAACTATCAAGAACTTTTGGCATATGGACAGTTGTAACTGTCGACAAACTGTATATCATGGCTAATCTACAGCATAAATTGTCAATTATACCTATGCGACACTTTGAGTTGTATATTATAGAAAATCGACAGTTTGAATTATTACTTATGAAATGGAATTTCTATGTGGCCCTTCAGCTCCTTCGTTTGTTTGAGATTACTCACAAAAATTATTTGAGAGGATTATCATTTATTTCAGACACCACAATGATAAGCAATTATGAGACAATCACCCTGTATAGTGCTATTATGAGAATATTTCAATGGAACGATAAAAACTTTCGCACACTTTTCAGTTTCAATGGATCGTAACACAACACATGAAATACCGAATAATTAATCAGATCTTGATATGAATGAGCATCTGAAATTAACCAACATGTTCTGTCAGTTACAATAAAAATCGTTACTAATTAGAGCACTTCCTTACCGAAAATTTACAATTAAAACTCATTTAATTACAGGTAATACGTTTCTTTTCACTAGTTTGCAAGGAAGTAGTGAATTCCCCCTACTTGCAAAAGTATCTTGGATATTCTTTGAGTGCAATTTTTAAAGTTTCTTCATGATATTGAAGAAAAGAATGAAGGTGTTAACAACCACTTTGATATAAATCCCATTAGAACGTAGTAAGTGAGAAAGTATTTGGCTTTCTACTACTGCATCTTGATACAAAAACATATGGGAATCTTCCAAAGAAAGGGAGGAAGCAATCAATTTCGAAAGAAATAACTCTATACATAGATGTGTCGTTCATGCAGAAAAGTAACTTTCACAGACACAAACTGGAAGAAAAAGCCCTCGTGTAACAGCTACATTCATAATAAACATCGAATTCCACGAAAAAAAACTTTCGAAGGAAATACTTCAATATATACACTGGATGATACCAAAAACACTTTTCTCCACTCAGATTGCATTTCAAAAATTCGTTATGGAATTGAATCAGATACCATTCACAGGATTCCTACACAATATCCGAATGAAAGAGTAAAAATTGCACTGATATGGAACAATGTAGACATCCGATGTTTCGCTATAAGACACTTGCCTCAGGGCTCCTCAGTACCAATCTGGATAACATTACAAGAAAAAACACACAAGGTCATTCATAAATTACGATTTCATGTCCCAACTGTCAACTACGAAATATTTTATGAAATTCTGTTCCCGAGTAGAGGATTGGATCCTCCGGATGAAGAAAATACTAAGAGTAGATAGTTGTTGGTTCACAAATGGATCGAAAACACCTTCATGTTTTGGTGCAGGTGTTTTCAGTCGCAGACCCAGGACAGATATATCTATCTATTGAATTGTATGCGTAGATATTGGAAGAATCCAACCTCATATACAACCTCATGGACAGTCAAGCGTCGTTGAAAGTCTTGGATCCAACAGAGCAACGTCTAACTTGGTAGCAAATTGCCAAAATAGACCATCCTGGATAGGAAGACCTAAAAAATTGTCTCTGGTCTGGATTTCTGACCATACTGGCCTAGAAGGCAATGAGATTGCTGACTCCCATACAAAGGTGGATGCTGCAAGCAGTTTCATTGGAGCAGAATCTTTCATTGCCATCGCTTCAAGCTTTGCCAAATAAACATTAAATATTTGGATGGCAAGAAGTGTTATGGACTTCTGGCAGAATCTTCCAGGATTAGCTCACATTGAGGTGTTTATTCACCCTTTGAAGCTTGACACCAAACAGTTGTTCGACTACAGAAGGGATAAATTACGATGTCTAACAGGACTTCTCACAGGGCATTGCCATTTTAATCGTCATATGCAGAGACTCGGGTGTTTGTGTCGCCTCTGTGAGGAACATGATTGAATAGCAAAGCACATACTTTGTGCCTATTCTGCTGGGAACCAAATCAGGTTTTCAGAGTTTGTTAGAGCCGCACTTTTACCATCTGACCTGAAAGACCACTCATCATACAAACGAATTGGCTACGTTGAGAAGCTGGGTTTATTTGGTCGAGTGTGAATAGGTGTAAATCACAGTGAACCCTTGTGGATTGCGGTGGAATGTTGAATAGACCCAATCTTGACCTAACATAACCTAACCTATCTCTAGAGAGTCAATTGGATATAGAACGAATGAGTTCAATGTTGTTTGTCTATCTGTGTTTCTCTGTGTATAAAAAGTGTCGAACTCGTTTGTGATTTCTGATTTCATGGTGCGTTTGGTGTACTCATGTCATCGATAACATCGTAATGACTGACAGTCATTCGCTCATTTGAATAAATCCCAGCCAAACGAATCTTGTTCAAGTTGAAAAGGTTATATTTTGAGGAGTGAATAATTTTTGGGAAAAAAGTTTTTGGCTATCTACTACTCCATCTTGATGAAAAATGTTGCAATCTTCCAAAGAAAGGAAGGAAGCAATTAATTTCAAGAGAAATAACTCTATACATATATGTGTAGATCATGCAAAGAAGTTTTTTTTTATATTTAATTTATTTCGTTAAGATTTTGGATTTCGAAGGAATTGATTGAGTTTCAAGAATAACTCGTGTATGCTTCTTCAATAACATTCAGACAATGAATTAATAAGAAAAAAATGACAATGTTTACGGTAATATCGATATCATTGTTTGAAGGTGCATTTCGTTAGCTCGGACTTCCATTTTCTAATATGATATGAATTGATTTGAAATTCCTGAAAGGATCTGTAAAATACTATGAAGGTTAACAGAAAAATAACAATTATATTAAACAAAAAAAAATGAAATTACAATGAAATAAAATATAAGCAACAATCAAAAAATTTAAAAAAAACATTTTTGATTTACAGATTCTTTCAGGGATTTCGAATAAATTTATATCATATTAGACAAGGGAAATCCGAACTGATGAAATGCAATATCGATATAAATATTAATTTAAAAATTCCCCTCAATAAAAAATTCTATATCAATTCCAACATATATATCAATATGAATAATAAAATCAATTTCAGTGCAGAAGTCAATGTCGAAATCAAAGTCAGTGTCGAACTCAGTGCCAAGGGCCAACTCTATATTGCATCGCCACTGTTAATTTTGAAGTTGATCAGTATTAACATCGGTATTATTGTCACAGTCAATTATAATTGAATGAAGATAATGAATAAATTGAATAAAAGATAATTGAAGACAAGATGGTGATTTCCATGACAAATTCAATATCAATGTAAATGACACAATAAATGCCGATGTTATTGTTAATCTAGATAGTGACTCATTCAATGGAGATATAGTTTCATAAACACAATTTTACCTATCCTTTTATCCGCAATCCTTACCGCTATCGGCTTGATCTGGTTTCAATTCTCAAGAAATAAACTCTCATTAATCTGCGACAGATATGTTTTCACACCAGAAATATTCTACGATTTGTTATCAAATGCCAGCCATCAATATTTTTATCATTTTAGCAAGGGTGAACATCAAGACGAATTTATCAGTTCCATAATTCTCACTCATCCATCGTGGATACAGTAACAATTGCACAAACTCACACAAAAACAAAGACACATCAATTCGTATCACAGGTGAGTTGCTTTTTATTAAAGACGTTAAAACAATTGAACGTACAGCGGATGTGCCAACTGCGATATATTTTTTAAATACGAGCTTAACTTGAAACACATCTATGATAATGTTACATTATTCACTCCCTTCAGTGAGTTTTACACATGGCCTCGATTTTTCGACATCAAAGATCTGAAAGATGATAACAATTAAGGAAGTTTTATGGCAAATATATTCAATTATTTGATAGTTTAATTGACCCTGATTAAATAACGGTTTCGAAACAAGTTTGTTGTGTGGTTGCCCCAGCTCTATTAATTCTAATGGAATGATGCATTATTTTGAAATCGAAGGGGAAAGAGGTGACTGAATATTTTTTTTATGTTTCAGTAACCAACACCTAACTCTTACTAACTAACTGTTGAATAGTTTTCAGCACTGTTACTTAAACTGTACTGAAGACTAGCTACAGAAGAACTATTCACCAATAAAAACTGGTCTGCATCAAATCTTATTTCTATGCTCAAATATAAAGTAATGTCTTCTCTGAGAACTCTTTGTTTTCCATTCTTCAATTTTATCTAGCCCTTAATATATGGGAAGATGTTTGAATATATAATAAATAGTCTGGATAACTCTTGTATTATCATCAGAGGTTGGACCAATCAAAATTGTTTTTAGAAAATAACCTCCGTGATCAATTATCTATTTAGACAATGAGAAATTTACGTCAATATATCACCAACTTCCAACAATTTCCACACTAGCTGAATCACAAGTCAGACATTCTAATGGCAATACTGAAATATTATCTCGAGATAGTCGCAAGACGGATAGTCTATGAACTAGAAAGTGAAGGACAAGTGTACGATAGAGACTGAAATGTAACAGGTACTGAGGTTAGATAGGCTGAAAATATGTGTCGGAAGAAACGAACACGAAATTGTCAAGAGTTCATTTTATATAATAACCAACACTGGAGAAGATGCTCAGGAAACACAAAGTAATTGTTGAAGGGTTGAGCCGTTCATTTGAGAAGACGAGATGGAAAAAAGTAATGTCGTAGCAACTATGGAAAACTAGAATATCTGAAAAAAGCAGGGAATCAAATCAAGACATGGAACTCTATGAACAATATCCGAAAGAAGAGATAGTAACTTTCGAATGGTGAAGCAACAAGGAGAATTACGACTACAATTTCTATTACAAAAACAGAAAAAAGGTAATTATTTGAAGGTGCTTTCTGATTAGCAGTATCTAACTAAGCCACAATCCTGAAGGATTACAAGGTTCCCTACTCAATATTCACTACCGACATTAGGAAAAATTTGCTAATTGTGACTTATTTGGTTGTGATTATTGTGAACCATGGCTTGCTTAGCAACGAATGTATTCGATTTGAATTGTTACTTGTTAGTGCAAGAGAAATCCTGCCTAACTAATTTATGTAATTGGAAAAAGAAAATATAAATAGCTACATAGATGGCTGAGTATTGTTATTTTGAAATGGTATACTCAAAAATATTCAAGAAATGCACAATACACAACGGACTCATAAAAACGTAATGCTACTTTCTCGGTAACCTCTTTGACTAAAATCGGAGCTAGTGTTGTCGAAGTCTAGTAATAGAATATAACTATTTTTAAACGCAATTGAAAATGAAGCTATGGTCGTGGTTGACTCATCCTTTGAACTCATTTATTTTTATTCCAGTATAATGAATGTGATCATTGAAATAAAAAAAAAATAATTGATGTTCTGAAAACAACTGAATATATAACATCAATTCATTTTAGATTTCTCATGAAGATCAGAAGTAAAACACAATCAATTTTCATTATATTCAATTCAAAATTGAATTTTCAGAAGATCTTCTGAATTTTACCAAAATAATATATTTGAATATTTTCAATAACATACTACGAATAAATTAGTAAATAGAAAATGCAATGGTATAAATGAAAATAATCTTAAAAATAACCATTATTTTAACTGAAAGGTTTCAAATTTCAAGAGGATGTATATTTATCAGTTTATATAATGATTAAATTCATAAATGATCATAAATCTGGATAACTTGTAATGATCATGAATTACTATTGACACAGCCATGATTCAGTCGTCACAACCATGGAAAGTACCCTTTAATAAATTGAATTTTGCCGTCGAAGTTACTAAGTGAGATATTTTCCAAAACATTGGAATTAAACTGAAACCATAAATACAATTCAATTCATATCGTTGAAAATAAGATTGACTCTGATAAATGGTTGAATTGCCAGAACGAAATGTAATATTTTATTCACAAATTGGACCTGCTGTTACCCCCGAACCATCATTATCGATTGGGGTGCCACTTCATGAATTCAGGTGGTGAAAGGCGATAAAATTACTCGATATCAATTGTAAGTCAACAGCAAATATCTGTTTCAGATTGCAACCAATTACAAAGCGACCAATAAATAACAAACATTCGTTCGGAAAGGAATATAGAGCTGGAAATTCACTCTCTCAAACAGATTTTCCTCGGTGTGAGCCTATACTGATTTCCACCGATGTTTCAAATTTCTAGTGTCTATTATTCCCGATTCATAAACAGCTTTTAACAAGTCAATTGGTTTATTTTCAGCCGCTCATTCAACAACTTATCGGTAACGTAGTTTACTGTATAAACACCCCTAGCTGTGATACGTTCTAGAGTGGTTTTCGCTTGAAATCGCCGTTTGATTTATTTTTCTTGTCAATTACATCGGGTACTTATATCTGCGATCTGGTTTTTCGAAGTGTTAGTGATGATGTACGGATTCTGGTTTATTTGTTAGAATCATATTCGTTGGATGAATGATTTATAAGTATTCCTCTGAATGAAGTGCTGTTAGGTTTTTGCTATTGTCATTTGTGTATCCGAATTGGTGAAACCACTTCAACGAGCAATTTATCAACACAATAATTGTGTTGAGGAATGTAATTCTGAATGAACAACTTGTTTCAATAAATTTTACTTACGATCTGAACAAAGTATTTGAAATGGAAAAGTCACTGTATAAACATCAAGAAGGTTTTCGATACATTGATATGTGTCACCTTATACAGTAACTCGACAATTCAACATACTTTGAGTTACATATTGTATGTGGAGTGACAAATCTCAGAAAGGATCTATTGTTCACTTTATTGGTGATTTTAATTGACCAACGAAATTATCTACATTCTTAGATATGTACTCAAATATCTCAGCTGTATATGCAGTATTTGCTGAATACTTAATAAAACGACAAGTGAGTGTTTCTAACCTAAGATCACCACGTTTTGCTCTCAAACAATAATTTTATGATTATTTCTCATTTTATGCATAAATATTGCAGTTTCAATTTAATTCATATGTCTTGTATATGAATAGTTGTTCATTGTTTTAATCATGATTACAACATTCATATGTTAATTTTAATTCTAACTCAATGCGACCATTCTCACTAACATTGTAAGTATTCATTTATAAACTTGATTTTGTATTAATTTAAAGACTATCATATTTTTACTGAGATAAATCGTTTCAATTCCGTACTATTTTGATCGAATTTGAATTCTGAATTCCAAAGTCAATTTTGGTATGTTTTTGGGAAAACAGGTCCATATAAATTGTCATAAAAAGATACCTCATATATTATTATGTTATATATTTTTTTTTCACCGTAGTGTGCGCTGGTCAGGCCCTATCCCCCGAAGCCCCGATACATACGGGAGGGCGCGCCAGCATTATCAACCAATGACCACTCCCCACACCGTGAGTTAAGTGATCATTGTGTCCGAGAATCATGTACCCTGAGCAAGCGCAGTGAGCCAAGAATGACAGCCTTATTATTATTATTATTATACACTTTGAGCAACAAAATATCAAATGTTGACGGTTGAATACGAATCAAAGAATTGCGATGGAATTATAAAAGTTAGTTGCACAACATTTTGTGAAGATTGAATGGCAAAGCAAAAATTCCTCCATGAATAGAACCATATACACACTACAGAATTTGTTATCGATTTTTTTGTATGATTCATTTTCAAAATGAAACGTCTCACTCTTTATTCTGATTATATTTTAGCTGCGTGTGAAAAACATAATTCTTGTAATAATGAAGTCGAAGTCGAAGTCAAATTCAAATTCAAATTTCATCAAGTCTTTTTCCATTAACAGATTAACAACCAGATTAACAGATTAACCAATAAGAAGCACACAGAGTACTGGACGAAAGTACCTGGCAACAAACATAGTAGAACCTTCATTAGGGAACCTTCCGAGAAAAGAACCGAAGAACCACTTCAATATAGTAGGGATCGGCTCTGAATAATTACAGGGTTACTAACTGGTCATTGTTTGCTCGGAGGACATCTGAATAAAATTTGCTGTGCAACGGAGACCTCAGCTGCAGATTATGCAACGAAGAGATGGAAACAGCTCTACACATCTTATGCGAATGTGAGGCACTGAATAACAGGAGGCAGACAAAACGTACAAAATTACGCCCAGAAAAATATGACGAACATCCAACACGAAACCTGTACAAACTAGTACAGGGAACGAGACTGATGAAATGGGTGTCGTGAGAAGATGGAAGAATAAACGCAAGAAGCCCAAGAGGCGGCATTATTTTCTGGAGACTTGGACAAGTCAGACAGCTCCCAAGGTACAAAAAAACAACGGATTAAACGAGTCTTCAAATAAAGAAAAAAATACACATTGTAAAATCTCATAAACACTGAAATACTTACATAAAAAATAAAAAAAAAGTAATGGACATGAAAACAAATTGAAAATGGATTGTTTAATAGAATAACCAGGCTCTTTCACTTTTCGAGATAAGTTACGAATACGTTCAAGTCATAGAAGCATTCTGCTATCAGAAGCTCTCTCAGCTTGCTCTTGAAAATCCTTAGGGATTCAATTTTTTTCAATGACGTCGGTAATTTATTGTAGAAATAGCCTACCTGCCACAATTGGCGGTTTTTTATAAAATGAATATTTACATTTACTAATCAATAAATTATTTATGGTGTTATAATTATGCTTGTCACTATGTTTGATGAAGTTTTCCCTGTTTATGAAAGTATATGTGAGTAGCTTCATGAGGTATATACACGTAACTGTCAAAATATGATTTTTTTTAAGGTGTCTCTGCAGGAAGTCTGGTAGGAAATATTGTTAATGAAAATTCGTTGGATATCCTGAGATTTTCCCCATACGACTATGCCATACGAAATAGTTGAATAGGCAAATGCATAATACACATTCAGGCGTGATTTGCGATCTAGAACATTTTTTATGGAGCCTATCATATCATATGTTAAGCACAAACATTGTCTATTTGTTTATCCCAAGAGAGATGTTGATCAAGGACTGTTCCCAGAAATTTTGTGTCACGTGATATGTTAATATATTGCCCCCCAAAACGATATAACTGGATTTAAAGGTGTTCTATATTTGTTGTGATACTCTACGCAAGCATTCTTTTTATGATTGATAATTAGTTGTTTACTTTTTCATTTCCATACAGAAAATGTAGAAACCCAAAATAGAAGATGTTTCTTTTTTGTTGAATTCAGTAATCATATGGAAAAAGTTGTTTGTATAGAATTAGTTTTCAGTTTATTATATAATTTTCATTATAAACGGTTTTACAAAATCCGCCGCACGTGTTTCGCTAAACAATAGCTTCCTCAAGCGTAAACTGAAAGTTACTTCTGAATTACAAATTTATACTGTAACATATTACCTACTTATATACCAATTCTCTAGTGAATGAATCTACCTGAAAAGGTGAGGTATCAATTCATTAATTATATGAATAATTTTTCGAGAGTACCGTAAAACTATTTAAATATCTTTTTGATTGTCAAGTTGGCGGGATTTCGGTCAAAATGTTGAAGAGAACCAATTTCTAAATTGTCGACGTTTCGAAACTTTATTATTTCATCTTCAGGACTCTGAAGTATAAGAACAAGACATACATTAGCAGTTCTGTCAGAATCAAAATAAATTATGTAATATAACAATCGTTAAAAAATAATAAACGTTCCGAACACTTTATAAAAAAACAACGTTGATGAGTATTTACATTCAGGGCGGCTTTCCGAGTTGAAGGGTGAAGTGAATAATTTCGACATAAAATATAAATACGTACACAGGTTCCTGATAGACGTTGACACAGACACGAAGGGATTAACTATCTGAAATGTCTCTAAATCGTGCTTTATAATTAAAAAAAAAGCCCATGAAAGAAATGAGAATTCTATTTGGAAGAAGCAGTTGGTTACTGATTCCAGAATTAGTTATTTTTTGATTTTTTCTATTAGATTGAAATATGAGGTGTATAAGTTTTCAATGTCAATTGTTAACGCATTTTGTTC
>WOGP01002097.1:0-17447 GCA_015342065.1 Leptinotarsa undecemlineata
CTACAAAATCTCTTCACTAAAAAACGTTATATAATTTTTATTATACTTGGCAACTATGTCTACAAACCAATCTTACCAACAGTGTAATAATGTAAATATGTTGCATTACCAACCTAAATATTAACTTAATTTATAAATATTGTAAATAGTCTTTTGATTGTTTTAACCACAAGAATATCTAAAAATTTCAAAACTAGAATCTTCAAAAAGAAGTTTTGCATTTGAGGAAATCCATTCAACTCAAGCGTGACATCTGTTGCAAAAAAATCGCAACTACGAGCTCCTACCTACAAAAATAAAAGACGGAAATCAAACCTTCTTGAACGTAAACAATCAAGTTACCCATTGAACGAACAACAAGAAGTTAACCCCTCACCACTGTTGAATTTATTTTCATGAAAAATTCACTAGAACTAGTCGAATCATTAGTAAAATAAGTCAACCTGTTTTCTATCTCTTGGCTATCTGTTCGAAAAACTATCGACTCACCAATTAGTATTCTCTATACACATTGAACTAAATGTACTTACAAGGTTATCCTTATTTATACCATAGATACTTCTTCTTGGTACATGTCTTAAGTGTCTTGAATTATTTCTACATAGAGACACGTTGTAAAATTAATTGAAACCTAGTAGATAAGACAATATTGTGAAATTAATTTATGATGTTTAAGAAACAGGTACCTAGAAAAGGTATCTACGGTATAGATAAAGATAACATTGTGAGTATATTTAGTTTAATCTTACTCTTGAAGAATATAACTTGGTGATCGAAACACGTGTCGAGGTGATAAATCAACGGTTGGGTGCTGAGAAGAAACTCCAGTAATATTCATTACTACACCAAAGGTTTCTAACAGTGCATCATAAATACTCTTGTGTTTTGTAACGCTCTTTGGAGCTGAATTCTTTGTATTGTGGAAATTTGTAATTGTTATTATAGTGTTGATGATTTTCATCAAATCAGCCAAGTAAATGTGTCAGTGGTTATTCTTGTCTGCTCCAAATAAAATTTAATTTTTTTACATAAATATATATATTTTTATTATGTGTGTATTCAATGAAATAAATAAATAATTACAAATGGTTTGAATATGTACAGTTAACATTTATACTATTTCATAAAACATACTAATGAAAAGATATCCTAACTAAAATCAAAAAACAAATAAATTATTAACATTTGCCCAATCGTTTCATATCGATAAATTTCATTATTTGTCTAATAGTTTCCGGTTATTAATCTCCAGTTCAAAAATTGAGCAAGGTTTGATAAACTATATTATTATTCACATGGCAGTGTTCACTCAATTTTTGAATTTTTCCTAGGACCTGTCGATAACGTATAAGCAATTTCCTGGAATAATCCTACTATGAGGATTCACGAATCGGGTAAAATGGATTTCTTTGATGTCGTCTCAGCAACAATATTCTTGTCATTATTTCTGTATTCATTCCATCCATTGTAAGCTAGGTTCTGTGCGGCATTTTCGTCATTTCTGTAATGTCCATGATGATACTCATTATAGTCGTGAGAAAAGCTGGGTGGTGAGGAATAATGATGTTGGTAGGCGATTCCTGCAGGGGAATATTGTGGTCCGGAACCACCAAAGAAAGATCCTGCAAACACAATTCAGAATGATTACGTTTTCCAAAGAAAAGAAAACATTGAATGGGTAAATTCAAAATGGGTAAATTCTTCCGTTTTTCGGAATTTTTCGACAATTGTTTCATACAAATGAAGAAGTAAAAAGCCAGAGAGCTTTTTACCAAAAACAAATTTCTCCTTAAAATATGTCTTTTTTCATTTATTTACTTTGAGTTCAATCTACGATTTCAATATTTTCAACAACATAAATGTTTAAAATTATTTCATGAATATGAATCAATTCTAATTGGCAAACAAACACGATATGTTTCCATAAATGATGGAAATGATTGAATTTTCAGGTCTGGCGTAGGTAGTGAGTCAATAAGATAATTTTGTTTTTAATAACAATATAAACATAGTTTCGATAACATAGATGATATTCAAAAATCAGAGTTCCATTGAATTGAATAGCTTTACATCATACCAAATTTTGTTTCATCAAGGGTATGCACCTTTTTCGTGAAATATTCATATTGTATGTTTTGTGAAATTTTTCACAGATTTTATACTTTTCACTTTTTCAAAGTGTTTCTTTGAAAATGCCAGTATTTTTTCATCGATTGTGCTGTATCAATTGTTTTGTTGATATTTTTTCAATACGTAGTATGTGCATCATGACTTTTTTTATGAATTTGGTAATTTTCAAAGTTAGGCCTCACCTTTTCCAAATTTGAAAAAATATTTAAATTATATTAAATACATTTCAAATCATAGGAAGTTCAATAATAAAAACAATACCTTTTTCTACTTCACATAAAATTAAAATTTTGAGAGTTTTTCAGAATATGAAATCTGTTTTGCTCAGATTCAATTTCTCATATCTATTTTTACTGAAATCGGGCTTTCTTGTACAAAAAAAGAAGCTTATGGGAATCTCTTCTGAAAGATTTCTGAAGGTTGAGAGACTGCTGTTTTTTTCTGTTTTTTTCTGTGTCAATATATAGTAGAACCCCTTTTCCTGAAATATAACCAACTCACTACTCTATCTTGAATTACTGAAAGGTTTCTTATTCATTTCATAATATATGACGATAATTCTAAATATACTAATATACTCAAACATAATAAAATTCTGATGCTGATTTTCAACTGAAATCACTGCAGTTAAGCTTAATTTGATATATTCCATCTTTTTATGAACTATATATTTTTACTGGTGGTACAATGTACTACTCTCAAACTATAGACAAAAAAATAGCAAAAACCCTACCTCCATTTTGTTTTAGATTGGGCTTGCAGAAATTGAAGAAAGCAATTGCTCCTGGAATGATAAGGGCGAGGAACCCTAATAGCTTCTGGAAGGACGCTAGTCCAAGGATCAATGGCAAGAAAAGAAGAAGTTTCAGTTTGAATAATTTCAAGACTAGTAGAAGAGGGATGAAAAGTTTCTTCAGCTGTTTTCTCTCTATAAAAAACAAACATTTCAAGTTAGTATCATATGAGACTTGACAAGCTAACAGTTATATTTATCCATAACATGATAACCACATGAAATAACTTACATTATTTCAATTACCCACATAGCAATTTCTCAACTTTCTGGTAGTTTATGTAACCACTGAATATCAAACTCTTATCATGATTTCTTTCATGAAAATGTATTTCGCAAATACAGTTTAAATATTATGACTTTGTTTTGCTTCGGAGCTTTTTAACCTGTCTTTGACGATGATCGTATTAATACCCTGTACTGTTCCTTCATGAAATGTTGGTCATATACCTTTGGACTCACTTTGAAAGAAGTCTCTCCAATACAGTCTCATTTTGATAATATTCTGCATATAGATGATATCAAATGTGTGTTTTGGACTTCCATTGTCTTCATTGTTATTTTCAGGTAATCTTTTTTAATTTTTTTTTCAAGGATTTCAAATATTATATTAGACAACTGAGTCTGAACTGACGAAATCCAGTTATCACCCGAAAACGATTGTGGATACTAACAATCGAAACGTCATGATGTAACTTGGTTTGGAATTTTTTAATTTTAATTTTTCATTTTTTGTTAATAATATTTGAAAATTTTTCATTTTCAGCTTTTAATAATATTTAAATTTTTTATTTTTTGGTTGTTGCTTGCATGTTATTTTTATGGAATTCCAGTTTTTTTGTTTAAACAAATTGTTATTTTCGGTTAATCATTTCTAATTTTTTTTTCAGGGATTTCAAATCAATTTATATTATATTAGACAATGGAAGCCCAAACTGATGAAATACATAACAAAACATTGTCATCCACCTTCAAACAAACATCAAATATGTAACCCTGTCACTATTCTGAATTATGTTTTTCTGAAACATTAATTTGCTTTTTTTCTTAATGAATTTGTTCAAAATTATGTTACTTTCCATGTAACTCATTGATCCATTTCTCTATTTGGTTTTTTTCCAATAAATATGGTACCTTCCAACTGGTTCAGGACCCTTAAGTGGAGTTGACCATTCCTTTCTAGCAAAATCATTAGGTTTCCATTTCTCAAGATTCTCATTTATCCCAAACTGCAAGTTTTGCTCCATCTTTACTTCCTGACTTATCTATTTAGGTATGTGATTTATATATTTCGAATATGCACTTCGTTTTCATATGGACTGTTATCATGATTGATGTTAGTTCTGCTACATACTTTGGAAATTTCCCCTACGACTCCTTGTTACTCTTTGACATTTTCTGTTTGGTTTGTCCAACTCTGTGTTTTCCGTTGTTGAAAGGAGTGAAGAAGATATTAAGAAAGATGTCTCCAATTGTGCTGAAAGAATTGTTCTTGGTGCTCTCGCCATTCTTAAACATGGAAGTTTTTGCACCTTGCTAAGTATATGTGAGTATATATGTAACTAGACATAAGTCTCCAAAACTATCGACAAATCCTGTTTCTTTATTCATGTTTCTGAATGGAGGTATTTCCTCTCAGTCTATCAGATATTGGTTGTAACTGATCTAAAAACTTTCCAGTCGTGAACGAAAGGTGCACTTGGATCATTGGTACCCATTAGAAAATTGAAAGGTCATTGATGTCCCAAAGTTTCCAAAAAAAAAACAGAAATACTGATAACGTTGTAGAACAATGAAATACTCATCATTACTCGATACTCATTTTGAGTGTGTAAATGGAATAATATTGTTTTTTTTTTGTTCTGAAATTGCCCAAAACAGCTATTTGTTTTTTGACCTCAACTTAATCATAACACAAGACATTGATGTTATAAAATTTCAAATATTCATAATCAAATATTATGATTTATGTTAAAGTTTCATTTATCATTTCATCCTGTCTTCTCAGTTGAAAAGGTGTGATAGTTGTTATGTTTCAGGGTTTTTTCAATAATTTTCTCCGAATATTCTATGAGGACTTCCAATAATCTGTATGCGACAAAATAACCAACACAAATGTGGAAATATTTCTGTTAAGAGGTTTAAGTTTGATTTATCTTTTGCATATTCTGATAAAAACAGCAAAACAATGATTTTGATTTCTTTTTTATTTTCAATTGTTTCTTTGAAAAGAGATGGATCGCTCTTGGTACTTAGGTTTTTTTTAGAGAGAGCGGAAAATGAAGATTTTAACTATAAAACATTTAAAAATTTTTCCGAAAATATACTTACTGAAAAGCGAATCCTTTTTATCTTCTATGATATCAATTTCTCCAACGATCTCATCAATGAAACGGGGTGAATATCTACCCGCTTCTGTCACTTCATCGTTGAACTGGAGTTCGAAAGTGGTGGATTTCAGAAATTTTTCAACCTGAAAATATCTCGTTTATATTTTGAGAAAACACAATATGTGGTATTCAGCATATATGATAGAAATGTACAAATTAAGTCCCTGAATATCAAAGTTAAGGAAAATTTTTAATTGAAAACGAAAAGAACGGTTATTCTACAGAACAAAATATAACTTTCCGTTGTGTAAATCGTGTAAAAATTTGGAAAGGAAATACAAATCTTTTGAATATAATAATCATATGAAAGTTTTGATGTGCCTAGTAGAAAATAAAAAAAAATCAAATGGCGTTAATTTATGAAATTAAATTTTCTAAAGTTTCCATGAAAAGCTGTATTTTTCTATCATACTGAGTTTAATAGCCGATAAAAGGCCAAAAATTTCAAAAGAGTGTATCATGTTTCATATGACCGTGTTTGGGTTTGACTCATTTCTTGTCATAATTATTCGTTAATTTTTTTATTGCTCTTTTATCGATTACTTAAGGTTTTACAGTTCAAGAATAACTTTCTACAAACGTTTGTTGAATTAGGAATTTGGGGTAACAATTATTCGAATATATACTCGATATAATTTGGTCAAATCCACATGAAACTGGCAATTCCAGAATGGATGCAGCTAATATTGTTCAATCATGTTCAATTATTCTAGTAATTGTTTATCCTCTTCTCAGGTATCTAGCATGTAGGTAGACAGGTTCTCAAAATCCAGATCTTCCAACTTGCAACTTGGTTTCACTAAAATGAATTTTAGATTTTTCATTCGAATCCTTTTGTGATGTTGTTCAGTTGTATGCTTGGTGATTTCAAAATTCTTATTATTCTTCTTTTCACACAAGCACCTGAGGAAAATCGTAGATCACCGAAGTATCCACTGTATCGAGTTTCAATAATATATTCAACTCTTCTACTATTTGATTTGATGATTTTTCTCTTGAATCATCCGATATTCGATATAATAAAATTTTAGATTTTTCGCAAAATTCAGATATGTGAATGTGAAAACAGACTGAACAATATCCACCCAACAAAAAAAGCAACTCAAACAAAAGTAGATGTGTGATCAAAGCATGATCACCACGCACATTTACATCTATTGGGTGAATTAAACAAACCTCCCTACGCTGGCCAATCAAATTTAACTGTAATCGGCTGGCGACATTTATTGTAATAATGTCGAAGTGATTAGGTATATTTTACCGCCTGTGATGTGTACATATTCGGTATCTCAAAGTTTAAAATTTTTAAAATGACACGTACCGAGACGGCTGAAGAAACTACTAATTTTGTCCCCACGCTCCACCTGAAAAAATTGCCTATGCCCAGCCGCATATTTGTGAAAAATTGAAAAAATTGGTCGTTCCTTAGTGCGACTCTATTTAAGCAGCCTTGTCTGGGACATCTTGTGCACTATGCATGATAACGTTTTTGAGGACCCTGTAGCTTAGATGAACAGAGTATAGTATGATGAGAGACTGTTGCTCTCTAATCATTAATTCTCGGTTGAACCTAGTCTTATTCCAATAGTAACTGGAAAAATTCAGTTTATCAATTTTTACAGTAACTTACCTTCCTCTTTGCAAACTTCAGAAGTTGGTCCCACTCTGAGTCCGACGATCTTGGACTCTCTGAATATTCATATGGTTCTTGGACTAATTGTCGGAGTTGTGTTTCAGGCATCCGTTTTATACGGGCGGTTTCGCTGAGATAATATTCGGGCTGCAAATAGGAAGAGAGTTAGAATTACCAATGGCATGAAAATCCTCTGAATATTCATGGAGTCGTTGTCTCGTTCTCGAAAATCGCGTTTTCAGGATGGATTCGAGATATCAACATAAGGCATTGACAAAGACAGTAGAGGCTACTGAGAGTGGATTTTCAACAATCATATCTCAAAAAACAACTGCAGGATCGAATAAAAATTTTAAAAATTTTTCAAATAAAAGAATAATCATAATAAAACGAGTTTCGGCTCTCTAACTTTCTATCAATATATAAAAAGGTCATTTACCAAATATAAATATTTTGAAAATTGTTTGGAGTAACAACATCAATTTCTCAATTTCATGTTTTCAATGGATACGTTTGGTTCTGATGATTATTGAAAAAATATTGAACAGTGTAGATTTTTGGGGTGGAATGGAAAATTTTTGGGTGGCAAACATCCCAAACTTCTGGAAACTGTGATTTCTATAGATATTCAGTTACAAAAATAAGTTTGTTGAATTCACTTTCTGGAAATTGGAGACAATTTACAAGATTTGGTAGTACTTAGCTCAAGACATTTAGTTTGCGGGTATAATTTGCACATTTTTTGATATGAATTACGTTTAATTGAATTCATTTCTCGGAAAATGAGAATGATTATTTTATCAGGAGACCTCTAGCTAAATGAATAAAAAATAATTCATCTGTTGGACCAGTTTCTATGGTATCTAGCTTCATAATATAGCTGATAATTTCTGGTTGGACAAATATTTAGCGTTTTCGTATTTCATTATAATTTTTATTGATTATGATTCTCTAAAATATCGAGAAATGAAAACTATTTGTGAACTATGTGTGAACAGATTATTCCCTGCTATTCCGAAAAGACTCTTTGTTGATGTTCTACAATTTTCATTTGAAAAATCCTTACGTTTTCTGTATCAAAAAGGAAAAATAAAAAGCCAAAGCCATTCTTTCCCAAAAAGAAATATCTTCAAAAAATATAAACTTTCAATTTCATGATTGCATTTTAAGACCAAGTAACTTGTAATGCCTTTCTGAAATTTAGAATGAATTATTTTCAATGAAATATAATTTCATTCATGACTATTTTTCGATTATTTCTTCACTACTCCATTCATTATTCGAAACTGTCCTTGAAGTATCAAATTCAATCCAGCATATAATTTCATATATTACTGATAGAACAGTTCAGTTTTAAAATTGATTTTGAATAAAATGTTTTCAACTTTCCAAAAGAATTTGAAACTTGTATCCGACAGAACGGAATGTTATTCATTCCGAAGTTTGTTACATTGATATTCAAGTGGAAGTCTCAAATGGAAGTAAATTTCATTTACTAGATAAGCTCTTATGGAGAACAGGAGAAATTAATCATTCAATTCGTGTTACTTCCAGCTTCACTTCAATTGAATATTGAACGAGAATTATTACGAGTGAATTCCATTTGTGATGAATTACAATACCCACTCCCAATTATTTCTGAAGGAAGGGCTTGCTATATCAGAATATCAAAATGGTAATCGAAGAATCCTAGAAAACCAAAATTCTCATTAGAGTTTTATTATGAAATGAAACAATTTTGTCATAATAAGTCAACAATAGATATTTTTCTGCAATGACTCATTTCTCTTGTTCAACATAAATATACATAGGTTAAGCTTGTAGGTGAACCACTTTCTCGTCTAATAACGACCTAATCGCTCGAAACTGATAGCAAACTAGCATTGTTATAAACATTTATTTCAATTTCCAACATTATATAGGGTTGTAGTCTATCAGTCTGTACCGGTACTTTCATTATCAGTTCTAATTTTCCCGTGTGACAAGTTCTATCATCACTATTGTTGATGAACTGTATCTATAATGGAACAAAAAATGTTGGTACAAATCATTTTTCCTTCTTCTACTTGGTAGTTATCTGACTTGTGTATTTCTTGAAAGTCTCTATGAAACACCCATTTCAACAATTGTTTTGTTCTAATTTCAGGAAGTCCCTCGCTGCATGTGTAACATATTCTTCTGAATAATGATTTGGGTTGTCCATGAATTGTTTGCCTCCAGTTTTGATTCAGTGCCTCATATTTGCATATAATATAACGAACTGTTTCTGTACATTTGATCCATTTCCTGCACTTGAGGTCTCCATTGTACCCTACTTTGTTCAGGTGGACAGTTTCCATTGAGTACGCTGTAATTATTCTGACTCGATCCGTGCTTTGTTGAAGCAGATTTTCAGATCATTTCTTGTATGGTCAAATCGTTAATATTCAGAGTATGTCACCTCTTTGTGTTGAATGAGGGTTCTCGATAGTGAGCTGTTATACGAAGCCGAGTTTCAACATCGATTGACAAATATTAGTGGAGTTTTTTCTCAACATCAAACCGTTATTTTTAACACCTCAACACTTGTGTTGAGGTGTTGAAAATACCGATTTGGTTTTGGGAAAAAACTCCACTAATATTCATTACTACACTAAAGGTTCCAAACAGTGCATCGATTGACAACTGGAAAATCTTCTCTCCATTTTGCAGACAATTCAGAATCTAAGGATATTCCAATCACGATCTGGAACTACTTCTACAATCATCATTATTCACTGAGAATTATTATTTTGCTGAACAGCTGAAATCAAACTAAACATCCAGAAACCAAACTACTACAACTACAACATGATTATCAACATTATCTGTTCTTGGAAACCGTGAGTGGATAAGAAATGAAAATGAGGATGAGAATCTCCAGCGAATCGAATCCAACGTGAGTCGTTTCTTTCGCACAGGCACCGCTCTGAAGTGGGCCTGATATGGATTTTTTTGTTTAGGTTTAAGGAAAAATTAATGGTAATAGTGATTTATTCAGCAATCTCAGCATACCCTGAAGCTGATGGATTCCATCCGCCTGATTGGAGACATGAACATCACTTGCAACTTTGATGGTCTGGAACATCGAAGAGATGTTGGAGATTTGTCGCTTTCATATATACCTTTACGTGAGGTGTTCAAGCGACTTGACACATTTGATTCCACCAAGAACGGTACATATCAGAATTACGCGACGGATTGTGGCTACTCATCGTTTTGAGGTTCAACTCAGTACACCTTGAACTCTACTATTCAAGAAATCCATTTGGAGAACTGCGTTTATGTAAATTTGATCTCCAGCGATTCTTATCCAACATAAATCGCTATTTTCGCCCAGGTACCGCTCTTAGAGTGCCTCAAGGATTTTCGTGTAGTTCTTGTGTATTTGTGTCTGTGTTTTATTCTTGAGAACATATTTCATATGATAGGATAGGTTCATATATTCACCGATAGTTTGGCCAATGTTTCACCTTCGAAAAGGAAACATTTTTAGCTAGGTATATATTTTGAAAAGAGATTAATTTTTGGGAAGTTCTCCACATTTTTAATCTATTAATATGAATAAACAGAAAAGTTAGAATCTTTTTTTCCTAGAAAACCATTCAACTTTCAGATGAATATTCCTACATACTATCGAAATCTCTACATTATTTCAGGTGAATTTCTGATAATTTTGTCAAAATAACACAGACATTGAAATAAATGTGTATATTTTTTTCAAGAAGTATTCAATTTAATCAGTTCTAATTTTGTAAATTTTTTAACAACTATTGATAATGAGAAAGCCTATAGAGGAAAATCTTATGCCTCTGCCAAATAATCTCGAATTTCAATTCGATTAATCGAATTATTTACAATCATATTTGTCAGTAGACTTGCTTCATTTTTTTATACGGAATGAACTTACACCTTATCTGGAATGAAATCGAATACGTGACTTAATTATTTCATAACATATTGAGAAAGTATTATTTATCATTACTCACCTTATTGAAAAAATCATCGAAAGAGGCGAGGGCCCTTGATTTGAAACATTCTGCAAGATCACCATTTAAGCAGGCAGAATTTGTTCTGGCCAAGTAGGGATCAGTCTCAGGGCCAGTGCCGAATCCAATCCAGTCAAGTAGGTTTCGCCCTGAAAATAAATTCAGAACAGGTTCAATCAATGCAAAATACTCATTTTTTAATTATATTTCATTTGAAAAAATCATCTTATGAATTTAAAACCACAAGTTGGTCGTATAGAAATGTACAAAATCTGAAGAAGTATTGTAAATGGTGTATCTAGTTGAACCTGTCCGATGAGCAATGGTAGTTTACAGTGTACTTCTGACGTAGGCAATTCTTGATATACCTTAACGGAGGTAATTGTTTTTGAAGCTTTCAATGTTACTTGTGATGTTTGGATGTTCACTTGGACAATTGAATTTTTCTAACTGAAATCTGGTAGCTAGGCATTTGGCTTGAATACCAAATGCTCGATGGCATAGCTCCATATATTTGAAAAATATTTCTAAGAAGATTCGATTTTGAGATTTTCGAAACAGAAAAGTTGTTGAGGTGTGCACATAGTTTGGTTTTTCCCCTGCCTATATGTTAGTTTCAGTTCCATCAAAGCAAAGAACTTCACAATCAAAGAATTAGGGATAAACTGTTTGCCAATCCCAAAGAGTATAGATTCTTCTTATGGTCGATAGCTGTTGATCAAAACTTTAGTAAATACACTTTTTTTTTTCGAAGACAAAACACAAGCAACACAGAAACATCTTTATGGCACTCTGAAAGCGGTTTCTGTGCCAAAGTAGAGATTCACATTGGATTTGAATCGCTGGCTATTGAAACAAATTGTGAAAATTATTGGTGACAAGTCAATTGAACACTTCCTGTGTAAGTATCTATAGAAGAGGGACAATTTCACTACTAACAGAAGCGGATGATTCAATTGTAACAACAGTGAAAAAAAGCAAATCTACAAGTTGAACAGTTTGTGTTCCAATCCACAGTCGACTTTCTGGGAGAAGCATCACCCACTGTTTTCGTACTAGAATCCACAATGTTTCGACAACGTCTAGTCAGGTGAATTTGAAACAGCTCAATTTCAACAAGGTGTCTGGTCCTGATGAAGTGCCCCTTATCGTACTTTATAAAGTTATAAAATTAACTCTGACCAGTACTTTGCAGACTTTTCAACCTGTCTCACATTTGGTTGAATGCACCGCGCGGAAGCAGTATCCAAGAGAACCTAGAGAGACAGAGAACCTGTCTTACAAGAAAGAGGTTTTTTTTGAAAGATTGCTCGCGTGCATCCAATTCCCAAATATGGCAGGAAATATGTTCCAAATAATTATAGACCAGTCGCTTTGCTATCAGTGATATCAAAAATAATGGAGAAATCCGTAAACTATCATATCCTTAAATACTTGGGGGGCTTCAACATCTTGAGCAATCATCAATATGGCAACAGGAAACAAAGATCAACAGGCGACCTTCTATCGTATGTCAGCCATATACAGAATAACGCAATCGAGAAACATGAAGAGTCAAGAGGTGTTGCGCTTTATATTTCTAAGGCCTTTAACCATGTGTGGCATGAGAGTTTGCTGGCCAAACTTCGAAGCTATGGCTTGTCGGACCATTTCCATGTACTGCTCTTCAGCTTCCTGAAAAAACTTTTTCTGCAAGTGATCGTCGACGGATATCTCTCGAACCCTACCATCAATCATCACCACTAACGCTGGTGTTTCCCAGAGATCTAAACTGTATTCGGCCTTTTTTAATTGTATATCAACGATTTGTTGGAAAAAACCAAAAAACTGAAATTATGTTTTGCTGATGACAGCATACTTGTTTCTCCATTCCGTTTGGATTCTAGGATATCCGCTGTGGATGCATGTTTCCACCGGCAGTAGGATGTTGTATATCTTGATGAGGATCTAGAGGTGATTTCGAGTTGAAGTAAAAGTAGCCAGGTTTTCTTCAAATCAGTCACTATCCAAGTAAAATATTAGATTGCGTCTTTTTGATCAAGTCACTGATGTATGATTTGAAAAGATTTGAAGGAAATAGAGGTTTGAGGAGCTACATCGTTGCTGTTGAAGTAGTGAAACCATCAATGGTTACTTATAGAGAACGGTTCTGACAAGGAAAAAAATTACACATTTACTCACGAATACACCACCTATGAGATTGACAGAATACTCAGTCGACGGATATCAAAGAAAAACAAAGGCTCCTAAAACGGACCGCTGTAAAGCCAAGCTTCAACAACTACAGCTGAATTAAATTCTCCCTGTTTCTTGGTCTACAGCTATTCACTGCAAGGAAACTGATTGAAATCATATTCGGAAAATGAAGCATTTATAATCAAACAGGGGACAGCATTAGACACGCGCAAATAGGAAAAAGCGATGATATAAACCCTGACAAAGACGTTATCAACGAAATCTACAGAAGATTCAATCTCTCAAAAATGGCGAAAACAACTTTTACTGGTACTGGATCATGAATGTTTCGTTATTGGGCTGCTATTTCAACTACTTTCCTGCTAGTGAAGGTTTTAGAGAAAAAGAGAAGGCCCATTTAACAATTGATGTTGAAGTTTGAGATCGTAACGGAACGCCTTAGGAGTTATATCCGATCAGTCATGGGAGATACCTCAGGATATATCTTTGAATAAGCTAGCCACCCGCTCCAGGAAGAAATTCCAAAAATCCACGGCCTCCAAATCCGAAAAATAGTTACACAGATTCAAAAGTGTTTTGAACTAATGCCTTTCGATGAAACTTATGGTGACGCAACTGGTATATAATTATTTGAAATATTTTTTTACTCTCTTTGAGTATTGGTTAAAATTGAACAGTCTTTTAAAGAAAAGAAAACAATTAACTACCTGATAGATGAATTCTTGTTGTTGTAAATTTGTTACGGATGATTGATTATGTATTAGATCAATAATGATTACTTGCGATGACCTTCAAACAGTACTAATATCGTTATACTATTACAAAACACAAGCAATAGAGGAAAATCCTGGAGGCACCTGTGGAAAAGTAGTGATTCATATCGGATTTGAATCGCTGGAGATTGAATTCATTTAGCAAGTTCATTTTACATAAACGCAGTTCTCCAGTTGAAAAACTCCTTGAACAGTGAAGTGAGAGGTGTACTGAGTTGAACCACAAAACGATCAGCAGCCACAGTCCGTCGCGTATTTTTGATATATGCCGCTCTTGGTGAAATCAAATATGCCAAGTCACTTGAACACTTTCCATGAAAGTATCTATGGAAGAGAGACAAATCTCTAACCTTTCTTCAATATTCCGGGCTATCTAGGTTGCACGTGATGTTCGCGTCTTCAATCAGGCGAATGTCTTTTTTCTGGATTGGACCCACCAACTTCAATGTATCTTTGGAGGCAGAGCTCCATATATGAGAACAATACTTCAAAGAAGGTGTTATCTGAGCTTTGTAAAGCATCAGAAGTTGTTGAGGTATGTATGGATTTATCTTCTTAGAGAAAACGGATGCATGAGTTTTTGAGGCATTGAATTGAACCTGGTTACTTTCACGTCAATTCGAAATCACTTCTAGATCCTCACCAAGATATGCAACCTCCTACTGCCGGTGAAGATGTGCCTCCATAGCCGATGTCCTGGAATCTAAATGGAATGACGAGACATATGTGTTATCGTCAGCAAAGCAATATATTGGATTCTTTTTTTTTTTTCAATGAGTCGTTGATACACAATAAAAAGAGGTTTGGAGACAATATGGATTCCTGGAAAATACCAGCGTTGGTGGTGAAAGTATTAGAGAAATATCCTGATATTATGTGAGAATAATACATAGGAACCAAACAGCTCATCTGAAAAATTTAGTTTTCCAAAAAATTTATTTCTCAACAATTTCTGGAAGATGGAGATGTGAAATCCACAAAGCGTGTTTTATCCCATCCAATATCGTTTATGAAATATTCATTTGATTTATTAACGAAATGTGTTTTTGAATAAATTGATTGACGTGTTTGATGTTTAGAAGTTACTCGTAGAAAACTTTTGCAAATTATAGAAAAAAATAATAAAAAAATATTCAGGTCCGATCGGCACAACATTATTGACCACTTCAATCTTTATTATATCAAATAATGAAAAAAATCCATATCAATTCCTCCACTCTACTCCATGTCAAATAAAATCACGAAAAAACCTCTTTCATAGATTTGTTTACGACAAACGGCATACTCAGACATATGTATTCATTATATGAACTGAATTATGGAAGCAGAGAAAAATAAAGTACACTCACTGAAGTAATCAGAAAAGTTATAAAACCCTTAATGCAATTTCGTAGCAAAAACAGCAACAGCTGTTTATCACAAACTCCATACTGGATTGCCGCCAGACAGCTGAATTGATTGCGAGCAACAGAATGGAGTTTTTACATTCTAATTGTCTGAATTTTGGGAAACCTCAGTTGAAACTATTACGTGGAAAATTGGGAGAAATATTGGAAGGACAGTTTTGACTGAAAATTAACATACTGTTTGTCCGAACTAGAGCATTTTTTTCAGCGAATTGTATGAATTCAAAGTCATCATTGTAAACTATTATCGATAAAAGTTTATAATCGCATGCAACTGTTGAATTTCATGGCTTTCGAATTTCCATTATTGCTCTTATTGATTTCATTGATACAATTGACAACAATCTTAGATTATTCATAGACTAGATATATTGTTGGAAGTTAATGCTGACCAGATAAGTTTATTAATAGTAATAATGTCTTCAGTAAGAGAAACTTATACGGAAAATATAAAATTCTTTAAATTTAATTAATTTGCTGAAGCCAATTTCATGAAATTAAACAATGAAAACTTACACTCATCTCATTTCCGAAACGTCCAGAATAATCATAACACATAACTTTATTAGATCGAATATTCAGACAGACTTTTCTTGTTCCTTTTACGACTTTGTCGAACTTGCTGAGGAAGACCAACAACTAACTACGGCAAAGTATCTCAAACTGAAGTTAACATGCGGCATAAACCGTACGCCATTGGCGTGCCGCTATAAAAACTTCAATTAACTTTATAGGGATATTTTTATAGCCTCACATCAAAACTGTCGAAAAATATATTAATTTAGCGAAAG
This sequence comes from Leptinotarsa undecemlineata, assembly GCA_015342065.1. NCBI lineage: Eukaryota > Metazoa > Arthropoda > Insecta > Coleoptera > Chrysomelidae > Leptinotarsa > Leptinotarsa undecemlineata. The sequence goes on from WOGP01002097.1 coordinate 16,120, forward strand.
CGTGGAAAGTATAGACTATCTTATCATCGGTGAAACATTTTCTTCAGATATTATAACTGAGAGAGATTGAAAATATGCTATTTATATATTACGCAGAAGTTCAAAATAACCATTTTCACCTACCTCAGGTTAGATGAGTTTCAATATTGATTTTTGAAAAAAAAATTTCGATATCCAAAACCGTTTACAAGACTACTTATCTCACGTTTTCGATTCGAATGTGCTTAACGTAATAATAGACAGAGAGAAAAAGATATCTGATAATTGTTGATGTGAAAATTTTGCAATGGATAATTTCCATAGTAATTGCTGGTAGTAAATGACAGATACATGACCTTATGTGATCAGATAAAAATATGTTTTTCCGTTAACAAAGGACAAATATTCGGAAGGTGTTTAGTTGTTTTCAGGTTATTGTTTTGTTGCAGTGCCTGTGAGTGGGAACAGAAAAGTAACAACGTGATGGTGCTTCCAGTGCTTTAACAGACTTTGTGAACTATTCCATAAGTAGTGACCACAGTATCAACTGGTAAAAATTTCCAAATGCATGTGAAGGACAAGGTCATGAAGCTGAGACTTCGTTATCAGATGATAAATGAGCCATTCCGAATTCCTGACCGAGCTGGAAATTTTGCTCATCTCCTAGATCTATACTCAACATCAAAGTCTGAACTTTCCAGTCATCAAATAGCTTTCATTAATGTCATCAACCATAAACTAGGTTTCTACTAATGTAAGTTACTAATGAATGTTAAAGAACGAACTGAACCGTGCGAATTTTGACACTACAGATGTACTAAATGGATAGATCCTAAAGTTTTCAAATTTTCAACTCACTAGAAGTTAGTAAACTAACGCCTCCAAAAGTATGATCTTCCGAAATCGCCGAGAACCGTATCAAGTTTGTAGATGCATTTATATACGTAAGTGAAGAAATAGAAAACCAAATAATTAGAAATGAAGTACTCAATCCCTTGGGTTCAAAAACTTTGTGGTTTAAAATTAACACCAGTATTTTGTAGGCTCTTCAAAATATAAAAAAATAGGTTTTTCTTTACTTCCGAAGATTACTTAAGTAATATTGGGAGTTGTGGCGTTCATTGGTCAAAAGTAAGGTTAGTTGAAATGTCAAAATATAGAAGATCTGAGATATTTAGATTGAAAATCATCTGAAATATGTATCAGAGACCGGGTTATAACTATTTGTCCCAATCATGTGAAGTTGTTGATTTTTTCGTAAATTTTTATCAAATTTCAAACATTTTTGTAGTTATTAGATAGTTATTTTATATTCGATTATTTTCTACCTTGCTTTTCTAGCAATATAT
>WOGP01002098.1:0-17441 GCA_015342065.1 Leptinotarsa undecemlineata
TCCTAGTCTAGAAATATAGTTAAGGGCAGAAATTGGCCCTTGGAACAAACTGAAAAAATCATTATGGCCCGAAGGCTTCAAAGTTTGGAGACCTCTGGTATAGATTATACTCGACATTGATTGAATACATTTATTCAATAGTTACTCACTGAAAGGTGTTTTTTAGCGGCGATTTTTGATTTTCAGCAAGCCTCTTTTTCGAAAAGTGCTATAGCTCAAAAAAGCTCAAAATTGGTACGCCTCAGTTCTGCATCCATGATATTATTCCTTTTTATGTTGAAAGTGAGAGAAATATCCACAGCTGCACCATATAAAAGTATTGCCTTCCAGTTCGATTATTGAGGAGTGGTCTAGTTGCCAGTCTGCAGCTTATTAATAATTTATGATTTGAAGGTTTTGCTTTCCGCACCATTTAAACTTTTATCATCTTATTTAATCTGAAACGGTCGCGAATGCTATGCATGAAAACGTATCCAGTTATCCACTTGGTCTATAAATTTGAACTTGTAACGTGACAGTTTTACATATTGCCTACTTTATATTCCTCGTAACTTCATAAAACCACATAGTGCATCCATATATGTTAATATTGCTTCTATTATTATTAACTAGGATGCAATTCAAACATCCATTGTACGTCTTCTGGCTTCAACGGCGATGAATAGGATGTAAATTGTGAAAATACAGTGTATAAGCTTCACGTCAAAACCATTTTCTTGCTACTGCATTGCTGTCATGCAATCTGATTCATTGTACCCATGATAGTTCCAGTTCGTTTAATAATTACTCGAACGTGAATAAAATATTCATTATTATACTGTCACTGCAACTTGAGCAAAATTATGGGTCCAAGTTATGCATCCATTATTAGTTAGTCATAAATTAATATATTAACGACCTGACCCGTCTTTAGCACGAGTAGTAGAAGATATATGCACATCTACTCGTCCATGAAGAAGGTTAACTTTTTACCTGACGCGCATGCTTTTTGTAGGTACAGCCCAAAACATCCCGGAACATCTTGGAATGAGGTGGAATATTCGGGAATAGTCTGAAACATTCGGAAAAATTGTTAAACGTCGCAGATTATTGTGGTATGATCAGGGAAGTTATATGGCATGGTAGCCCCCTATCCCCCATTCGTGAAGAAGTGGTCGTTTTTACTCACTATACTTCTACTTTCATTACTATAAAGACACAGTTACTCAAATTTTTGCCTTGTAGGAAGTTCTAGAACGGTTCAAAACAGTCTTATACAGCATTCCAAAATAATCCACATTATTTCAGAATATCCCGGAACATTTTGGAACGATTAGAATTCAACAAATCCGGAAAGCAGCAAAATAATGGATGTCAAATTTTCATTTCAAATACTTAAAATTAACGGTTTACAAGTAAGTGTGGACCTTTATCAGAAAACAGAAGTCTTCCGTGGCGTAAGATCTATATGTCTATTGAAAACACTTTTCCCTCACTAGAAAAGACCGTATAAGAGAAGTTTTTTCATCACCTGATGATGCTAAGTTGGTTGGCGAAACGCGTGTCGAGAGAAAGCATTTTTGTTCTGGTGAAGGAAATGTATTTTCAATAGATTCATTTCACGCCACAGGTTCCAAATTCTACATATCATGTCTATCTGTCGTTCTAAATTTGATAAATTCGGAAACTACTTAACCAATTTTCATACGGTTTTCAGCGGTGGACGAAGTGATCCCAGAGAAAGGTGTATGTGTATGGTTCATATATTTTTATTTTGTAAATTTTTTGAGATAAAAGAATCTTGTCCGTAAGAATTTGCGAAAACTAATCACTTCTTTCATAGTTATGCACAAAAGTTAACGATGGCGTACGTCTCTCTTTTAACGATTGCTTACTACACCCATTTCAGTGTTTGAAATAATGGTATCTTGTAATGTGGTAATTAGACGGATATCATATAATTATTATCGAATAATGCGTTAGTTACCTTTACATTATAATTGTCCTTAACCATACACAGTGCAAATTGTCATCTGAGGAGTTATTGCAAAATTGAAATTATCACGCGGGAAAATAAATTTGAAAGGCTGGCGGCCTCACAAACCGATGGGACATGTGTAATGAAATAAGGTTGCAATTGCGTTGGTATTATTTTAAGTAATTAATTACTAATACCCTGTTTTGAAATTCAAAATTGATTGTGCTGCTACCCGCTAGTTTTTCCATAAATGAAAAAAGGAGTATATCATATTGCTATGCATAAACATCCTTTGAATAAGTAACTTCAATTGCAACTTCAGTGTAATTTATAGAAGAAAATTTCACTAGACGTTATAAGTTATCAGTTTCCATTATTAAGTTTTAATTTTTCACGTTTCACTTAAATATGTCATGGTCAGTTAAAAAAGTTGAAAAATGAATAAGAGTGATATTAAGAGGATGGGTAAACTCTGTATTCCGTCTTTACAATGAATGATCAATCGCATTTTAAAAACCATATATGGATAATGGAGATAATACAGACACAATCTGAAAAAATAACTGTCACTTCGAAAGAACTAAATTGAATGAGAAATAATGTTATTTAATGAAGTGAATTAACAATAAAAAATTGAATTTTTCCATGATTTTTCTCGTAACAGTTCTGTGGTTCAAGAAAATGAATGTGATATATTTGCGTCGCACTGTATATAAACAATAGTTTTATGTTCAAATTCTCTTTTCGATTCGAAGTAGGCGTTAGCGTTCGATATAAATTTTGTTTTCCGCTTTTTCTCGCTTCTTTTCAATTCGTATTTTTAACGCTATAAATTCAACGCAAGGGCACTCATCCCATCACTTCAACTCGGGGCTTCTCTTACATGAGACATGAAGCAGTTATATAACGAAAATTAAACGTCATGAATCGTTAAATTCTGAGTGGAAGGCGGCTGTGCTTTAACTGGAGTCATATGTTTTAATCAATAATGCGTGTAATTGATAGAAGGAAATCCGGAGGCGTAATAGGAACGAAACGTATTAAGTTCAACCTCAGGTGCTGCAAATGCCTTCGGGAGGGACATAAAGAGGAGCGTCTGTTGTGTAACAGCGAAACATGCAAATTAAAAGTGTTTCGCGAAAATTCACATAAATTACGAGAAAAAGCTGCACAGATACGAAACAAGTTCTTTTTTCGAAGGTCTTGTATCAGGAGAGGATCCGAACAATGTATAAAATGGAATATATTATCTGGAGAATATATAGGACTATACTTGACAGTACTGAATTGATATTTTCCACCATCTGCGAAAGGACGATATTGCAATTCTCGATTGAAATTCACGACAAGAGAGATTGACATTCGCTATCAGCAAACAAAGTGATGAGTAAGATGAATTTTTATCAGTTCAGTTATATGGGTTGAATTTGAGTGTTTATAAACAAGTATATTTTCATTCAGGAATCAATATTTTTGTTTTGGAAGTAATAGGCAAATATTTATGAGGAGAACTGAAGTTAGATGAATCTTGAAATTTATTCAAATGCAGTAACAGTTTTAGACAAATTCAGTTACATAATTTACTCGCTATATTTGATTCAGATGTTTGTGATGAAAACCCGATATCGATGTGTTGAAAACACTATAATAATTTTTGCACACTAATAGATACAACCAGTAAACCAAAAAATTGCACACAATACTGATTAATCTCACGTCACAAATTTCCACCCAGCACATAATTTTTTTTGAAAATTATATACTTACTCCCAATCTTCCTGCATACCTTTATCAGTCAATTCAAAGAAATCTTGTAGGATAAATATAACAAGTCTGAATTAAGAGGTATCTCAGGATTTATTAATGGTTTTTTTAATAACTAATTTTTATTCAGTAACGATTATATATCTCACTTAAATTCAAGTACTTGATTGGTTGTGAAAGATTTCACGTTTCCAAATCACTTTTGATTTCAATGGAGTAGCTATGCTAATAGTACAGCACCATTATTTTGAAATATTAACTCAATAATCTGGGATCCATATTGGAAATGCACAAAAATAAATTATGTCAATTTGTAAGCAGGTATGAATCGGTTAAATTGATTGTATTATTATGTATTAATGTTCAACTGTATTTTTCTATGAAAACAACAGATATCCGATTTTACGTAATTTTTATGCCAGTAGTTTTAGGAAATTGTAGATTATGCCAACATCGGTCATGACTCTACATAATTTACAAATGCCGGTCTGAACTAAAAGCTTCCATCATCACACATAATTGAAATCCAATAGAGATGGGGTCTACGTTCGTTCGCTTTTACAATTTGCTTGAGTACTAAGGGGTGAAATGCCCTTAATTGGAAAAACGGTCCTCTTGAAATTATTTGTAACGTTTATTACAACCAGTTCGCAATATCCGAGTCTCCTTGTCGGTTATGATGGAAACGATTCATATCATATTTCACATATTGGATGGCTGATGAAAACGGAATAAAAAAGATGCATTACCGTGATAAACGTTCGTATACTCATCATTAAAAATTCATTACGAACAGCCCAGACTGTTGCTCATTATGCTGGCTTTGGATGCATTTTTCAAGCATTTGTTACTCTGTAATGAAAAATTCAGTATTATTTTGTTAAAATTAAAGAACATATTTCAATTATATAAGGTTGATTCTACGTTTTCGGAGAAAGTTATCAAAACAATCATCTTCATTTTCAACTCGGTTATTTTTGGTATTTCAATAAAAGAATAAATCAAAATCACAAATTCTAATAACTTTCAATAATATTTCACTAATTTACTAAATGAAAGGTAGAACTTTCCTGGAAAGTTTTCTGTTTGGAAATCAATAATTATTATTTAATTGAAATAATTTGAGGAATGTGAGGGATGATTTTATATAAGTTTGGTATTATCAATAATTCCTTTTAATTTGAATAATCTCGAAAACAGGGAATATACTTGAAAATAGGAGAATGATTGTTTATGTGTATTTCAAGCCTTTTGCCTTAATGCCATCATGATCAGTTTGTATGGAATTATATATATTTGTAGGCTTTCTTTTTTTCTCCTTCTGTCCATTTTCCTATTACAAGTTTTTTCAGAGTTTACTCCATAAGCTACTTCATCACATTATTATATTGGCGTGGACCGGGATGACTAATTGGACTATAATTATAGCCCAATATTTTCTGTCAATTGTACACCATAAGATGTATGAACTCGTCCAATACCTTGCATATCAAAGTTAAAAAATATTTGCAAAAAATGAATCAAAAAAGAAATATCTCAATAGTAAATGTCCATCCAATAAAATTAGGTACGTAACGAGGCTACATTTTTTTGAGGTCGGTGCCTGCAAATCCATCGACCTATAGTATTATATTTTATAGATACTTTTCGTAAGTGATGAAATCGATCTAAAAAAGTTAAAGGTTCCCATCACCGAGAATAGTTTGTATTCGGAAATTTTGATTTTTTTCTACACTCACCAGATCCGAAGGCTTTGGCTTGTTGTTTCTGTGACATTACATCTATAGCTCTATCAATACGGTAGACATCATAACTTACAACTAGGAAATGTTTGTATATTTTTTGGCCTTGATAATTAATGTATGTTGAAAATATTGCAGTTTCCATAATGTTACATATATGAGTGTCGAATTGATATCTTTTTCAAAGTCAGTAAAATGAAAAGAAACTTCAAAAACTATTTTTGTCCGTCTAAGCAACAGACAACTCCAAACATTATAATGCATAGTGCACTAAGTTAAGACCGGGTATAGGAATTTTTTTTCAGATGGAGCATAGGAACACAAATTCGCAGTTTCTTCAGCCATATCAGTACTTGACATTTTAAAATTTAAAAACCGTATATGTACACACCAAAGCCGTTGAAAGGTAACTGACCACCCCGACACTGTAACAACGAATTCCCCAACCGATTGCCGTTAAATTTGATCGGCCAGCGTAAGGAGGCTCGATCACGCATCTATTCTTTGTTCAGATTGCTTTTTTTGTTGGATGGATATACTTTAGTACCGTTTTCCTTCTCAATTAATAGCAATAAACTTTCATAATTAAAACTATTTTGAAATCCAAATCACAGTAACAAAATCTTTGTATAATGAAGTGCATCATTTCTCTGTCTAATTGATACACATGCAATGAATTGCTTCTACGAATGTATATTGCACATTTAAAATGACAGAAAAATCCTGTAATCAATTATTTGTCTATTATAATAGATTTACTAGAGTCAGTTAATTTTTAAAAACGCTTTCACAGAACGGTGGGTATTGTGGTTTTCAAATATATTCAACAGGACTTGATTTGAAAACTTCAAAAAACTAATCTGGAATGTTTTGTAAATTGTATATAAGACAATCCACAAAAAGTCGAATTCAACTGATTTTCGTGGATCTTTACGATTGTGGAATCAAGACGTAGCTTCTTTCTTTCTTTCCTGCCGAAAAGAAAAAGGAAGTTGAAGGGTGTTGAATCAGAATGGCTGTTAACCTCCGACCGCGAAAATACTGCCGGCCATCGATTCCCCCAGGGAACAACTTCTTATATGAAGTTGGAAAAAGTTAAGTTCCCGACTGAGCAAAAAGCCCTGATCGCTCGATTGAAGTGGAAATTGGCGTGTTATATGCTTCTGACCGCTTGGGACTACTTTTATTGGTAATCGTACCGCATCCGTTCTATTAAACTAAGTAGTATTATCATTACTGCAATTGTAAAAGGGATTTGCAATGCTCGACGACATTTTCCGTTTCACAGAATAATCCGATGGTGTTCATTGTGTAGATATAAAAGTTATTTTCTTTCATGTAATCGAGTTTTTTGAGTTTCTTTTGTACTAATGAAAAAAATATCTGTTTTCAATAAAATTATTCATTTCAATTTGAGGCAGTTGCTTGAATAGTAATTTGTTGAATTTGTATTTGTTTTTTCAGCAACCAACAATCAATTATTATTAACATATTTTGGAAAAGCAACTGAGAAAAGTTTAGTTTCTTTACTTATTAAAAAAACTCAGCAATGTACAAGATATGTTCAAAAAATAAGGTAAATGTTCTAATTTCGCGGGCTAGGTACATTCGATTAGCGATTTTTATATTACATATGTTCACAGTTTCAGCTTTCCAGCATGTTTAGTTTGTTGGTGAGAGATATAAAAATTAGAAGTATTTTGCGTGTTCGACAATTTTCTTCTGTAAAAAAGATCGAAAAATATTCATAAAATTTTCTGTAAAAAAATTGAATTAAGTGCTCAAAAAACATTTGAAATAGTGACAGTGGGATACGGTGATGTGATTGTACTCTGAGTCAGAAAAATTTTTACAATTGGTAGAAGCTTTTCACAGAAGGTCGAGAAGATATGAATAAAAACACCCACCATGTACGCCCCAGCACATCAACAACCGATGAAAATGTTGAGAAAGTGAAAAACTTGTTACAGAGAATCATCGAATCACTATTAGAGAAGTTGCTGAGGATGTCGCCATACCAGTTGGATAATGTTATAAGGAGTATCATCTTGAAGTTATGCGCTGCTTCCTAGAAGCAATACGAAGAAAACAATTCAAGAACAAGAAAACAATTCATGGATTTTGTATCACGATAATTCACCTGCTCACTCGTCATTGCTTGTCCGCAATCATGCCTTAGCCACTGTATTCACCAGATTCCACCCCCTGCGATTTTATCCTGTTCCCAAAGTTGAAGAGACCCATGGAAGGACGGTTTTTTTCTACGATTGAGGAGATAAAAACGGAATCGCTGAGAGAGTTCCAAGACATACCAATAATTTGATATCAGAACTGCTTCAAATATTATAAAAAAGCTGGCATCAGTGTATTGTATCTGAGAGGGACTACTTTGAAGGGGACAAAATAGAAATTGATGCATAAATAATTATTTTCAGAGACAAATGAAAATTGACCTTATATGTAGGCATATATGCTCTGCTATTAAGATAGATAATAGTAGATGAAAATCTGAGGTGGAATAAGCACGCAAAACATGTGGCGTTAAAATGTGGTTATTCTTGAATAAGTTCAAGTAATTCAAGAACATTTAAGTATATGACAGTTGCGAACATTACACTTCAATCAGTATAGTCCCATATCAACTATAGAATGGTTGTTTGAGGCGGTATTATTGATAGTCATCCCAACTTCACACAAAAATGGCTGGTAAAAATTATTTTTAATCAAAATTATACTTATTTAATGAAAACATTCTCAGACTAACAATTCTTCACATGTAGGCACCTGTACTGTCTAAGCCTTGTATCATAGAAAACATGAAACAAAAGTTTTGCCTGTTGATCATCTGCACATTATCAGATTTAGGCAAAATTTTTCAAAAATCCCAAAAGTATCTACATCACGAAGTCAGGAATTTTTTATTTCATACTTGTGCACTATTTATTGCCTTTGCAGATGTAATTCCGAAATGAAGAAAATTACAATTTTTAAAACTGAAAATATGGCTAATTAGTATACCAATGGGTGAATTGAGTGACACATTAGATAGAAAAAAAGTGAAGTAATGATACAGAAAGAAATACTCATTATATAATCAAAAGGAGCTTGAAAGATGCAAATATTTTCACAAATGAGAATGTGAATATTCACAAGTATACGCGGAAATGAATACATAATTAATCAGGAATATGTGCAATGTACTTATATTTTAATTTATTCATGTCTCAATTCGTGAATGTATCTGGGAGCGTATGATAATCCGTTATATATTCGGAAGGTCTTTTACATCATTGTGGTGTACTCTACAGTGTTGTAATCTTAGAGACTAGATAACAACTCTGCATTTTGTGCAGTCATCAATGATTAAAATCATGAACGTCAAATAAAACATGAAATATATGATATTCAATTCTTTTGTGAAACAATAGCCAGTTGGGTTGGCGTGAGTGATTTAAGTATTTCACTTATTCAATCGACCGTCCGGTGAAACGGTGGTCCAACCAGTTACGCACGTTGAAAGCAAAGCTCGCAAAATTTTCAACTTCTGAGGGTTGTCGTTCGTAGGGGGGCGACAGTTGGTTAACGGAAAAACATTGTTTTGTGTATTTGATGTATGAATTTTGTATTTTATATTCATCCATTAACGAAATATGACCTCTTCTGGTTGTCGGCTTTCTATTTATTCTTCGAACTGTACTCAATGTTTATGCTTATTGATTTTGATGGTGAATGAATTATTATCATTATCATTACAAGTGCTAAGCCAGGGCGGCTTCCTATAATTTAGATACATTATATTTATTAATATAGTGAACCTTCTTCGCCTAATACTATAAATAAAAGACTTTCGTTACTTGCCCATCTGAACACAACACAACTCTGTCCACTGTTTAGTCGGATGCCTTCGACGTAATAAATAGTTTATTATCGGTTTTTTGTTATTATATTTATTATGGCCTACCTAACGCTAGACTCGAGGAAATAAAATTTTATTTTGAGTTTGTTTTCACTCACTCGAAGAACTTGTTTGTTCTTCAGCTTTGGCCACTGTCAGGCCCACTTCAATTTTAACATCTTAATTGTCAGGGGACACGCTACAGTAGTCGAAATTAATTAAAACTTGACTCGCATGAAATTTTTGAACTGTAGAAAAGATCAATGACAATGAGCCATCTTTTTACCCGGAAGAATGGATGAAAACCAAATCTTTTTATTATTTAGTTTTTGTATATTATGGAATATATGTATGTTATGAAAGCCAGAGAGCTGGTATATTACAGGAAATTAAGTAATATTTTCTGTTGACATGTTATTTGCAACTTTGACATCGAATTCGCTTAGATTTTGACTTTTGAGGGGTAATGAAAACTATGGCGATTGAAATTCCATCAACAGTGAAAATCACATAGTCTTCTCATTGATATTTCAGTACTATTATAAATTAATGAATTGTTGTTGTTACAGCATTTTGACTGCCGCAATCATATCCGAGTGATACAATCCATGTCTGATGGTAATCGGCTGTACGTTTGCGGAACGAATGCCCACAATCCCAAGGACTGGGTTCTCAATGTAAGTTATTTTTTTTACTCTTTTTAACATACAAGTATATGACGAACATTACAAATCAATGAAGAGGAAGAACGATAATAAAAGTGGATAGATATGTTCCTTCATCAACTAACTGGCTACTCCTCTATATCAGAATCTTTGAGGAAGAATTAGAGAATTACATTCATAAAATAACGTTTGAAATTGTGAAAAATTTAATGAACATTTGATGTTGGAACGGAATTCGATATAAAAACAATTTCTCTATAAACCGCTCTTAATATTCGTTTTGATTTCCTGTTATTTTGTTTCACACTTACTTTCAGTTCCTGTCATGCTTGGGTAATTTATTTGAATTAAATAATATCTCTTTGACATTGCTTGATATTTGAGATTATGTCACAAATGTCCCAATCTGTTCAGTATTTTCAACTAGAAGACCTCTAATCTTGAAGTTGGATACCCGAACAAAATATTGTATTCTATTTCATATATTTATTCAGTCTTGGTTTGAATATCTCAGATAAAATAATTCGTTTTATCGAGGTAACACAATTGCAATTTCCAAACCACCTGGAAAGATCCCAAATGAAAAGCATTCCTTTATCAGCAATAACAAAGAAACTTGCAACTCCCTTTGGATACAACTTTTTTTTGAATGTAAAAAGTTTAGCATACCAATAATTCATAAAGGAAATCAAAACCAACCATTCATGAAAAACATTGCTCAATGTGAAACAGTATGGTCTAAAATTACACTCACTGAAACCATTTCCTTCAAGGTTCAAGCAAGATATATTTTTAACAACTTCAATGACGATTCACTAAAATTCTGGTGTATGCATTCGCGCAGTTTCATTATATTTGTCAACTTTCATCCTTCTGGAGTTTCCAGTGTTAGCTATGAACATGGAGAGATACGAAGCCAAAAAATTTGTTTTGTAGAATTGGATTGAAGTTTATTAGGGATACATGCTGGTTCGTTTTCTGAGAATTTTAGATTATTAGAGTCGAATTGAACATATTTCTCATGACTGTTTTCATTTTGCCTAGAGCTCAGTGAACTCTCAGTATCTGACATTTCCAATTATTATGTTATTAAAAACTCATCTGGTACGATTGAACAAGAGTTACAACGATATTCTGGATATATACAACGATATTACAGATACATCAGTTTGAAATATGCTAATATGGTGTTTCTGAGAAAACTAATATCTGGAACATACTCAGCTGAAACTCCGTAGAGTGGTTAATTTAGTAAAACACAGTTCAGAAGCCAGTATATTATAATATTTAGTCAACTTCGGGCTCGATTTCACATTCGTTCAGGTGAATATTTTAATAATATCCCGAAATTTATATATGCTGGGTTATATGAGCCAATGATACTCAACAGTTCACCTTGGAAAATGAAATTTGAAAGTTGCCTCGTTTTCAATATGTTGCTTGCTTCAATAATGAGGTACTTTCAGCAATTTGGAATTAATTTCAGATTTCGTAATTTCGATTCCTCATCTTTTTAAAATATATCAGTGGCTTATAAAATGAGCCTCATATTGACTATTCAAACGAGAAAACTTGTAAATGGTTGTATTTAAATTCCTTACAGTTACACTGTCATTTTCGCTTCCATTCCAAGAACAGTATTCTCTAATGACATGTTGAGTTTAGCCATCTTACGAAATCATTTTCCAAGAGAATACCCTGCGTTCCTGATTTGAAGTCGTTGATTTGACAAAAGAATATTTCACAAATATTTATCGTTGAACATTTTTAGTCAAAAAACCATTGTCAAAATATTTCACGTTTCTCAGTCTTTATTGACATTATACTCCTCTTGTAGTGAATACTTCACCTCAATTCAAATTGAACAGTTATCAACGTTTATGGTGGGTGCGTCTTGGTGGGCTTGTTCGGATATATTTTAGTCGAATACATTCATCGAAATTCTTCAATCTTCAAAAGAGTTTTGGATGGTTTTGCTAAATTTTCGTTTCTCGTGACAGTTTCAACTCTTGCTTTCATTAGTAAATTGTTAACCTGCAGGTGGAGGTAATAAACTCCTATTTGATACTCTCAAGATTCCATAAAAATTTGTTCAGTTAGGTTCGTATCTTCTAGCTAAGGTGAGAATAATCCAATTTTGGTTCTTTCCAACATTCTGTTCAGAATATTTCCCCACTACCTTACGATTTACAACAGAGTTTTCAGCGTAATGGACTGATACGATATTTTAAGAGCAACAATGACTTTTCCCCGAACAATGACTTTTTCCCGGAACAATGAAAATGAAGAGATTTGCAAGAGCAGGGATTGATCTCCTCATCTGCCTGAATACATTCGACCTGTATTTTCAGAGGCTTAGTTTGTTACTGAATACGGAAAGGATTCAGGTAAATACATAGAATCATTAGATACAAATAACAGATCAGAAACGAAACACAGTTGTACGTTGCCGAATTAGAAGTATTATAGCAACACTATAACTTTTTTTTGTCTTTTATACGTCTATATTAAATTTCTATATTTAGTTTCAGAAGCAGGATGATATTAAGTTATTGGAACAACGCAGAATAATTACTGACCTAGTCTTCACCTTCTTTACTTTTCATGTACATACTCTCAACACTTGAAAATTATTTTCATTTGTACATTTCAACACTAATTTAGGAAAAAAGGAAACTTTAGTAGTCACGTACATTTTTTGTATCTCATTAAAGTTGTTCAAAACAAAATGAAAAGGTATATTTCTATAAATTAGTCCTATTAATTAATTTTTATCAACTCATTGAATTTGTTATCAACCATATTCATGGTATAATAATTTACTGTGCTGTACTTTCTTTTCTAAAAAAAGTATTAGAGTTTATACTGTAAGATATTTTTAGTAAATATTGTTATATTGTGAATTTGATATAGCCATCAGTATTGGTTATTACCTCAACATGTTTCTTACATAGTGTTTTTTTCATTGATAATGGATTCAATGTATTCTTTGGAGGATACTGTTTTTGGTTCTGAACTGTTTGTATCCCGAATCGAATAAATAAATGAAATCTATTGTTTTTCTATCTTTTTTGGAAAGTTTTTCATTATCTTAGCATAATATCGGGAAATATTCATAAGAGTTTAGTGTATTTTTTTAATCGTATTCGAGAGAGACTTGTTTCAGAAATTCCGTATATTGAACAATGCTATACTCGTCTTCAGAATTATGTCTCATATGGATAACAGAAGAAATAGAGAAAATACCCCCTGAAAAGGATATTGAGTCATAAAAATATTTCTCTTTCTTACAGTACGGCTAAAAATACGAAGAGGCAAATCACTTTATTGCGAAATAAGATTTTTTTCTGATAATCTGAAACTGTAGTAACCTATCACCAACAAAAAATAATTACATGGCAGAAAACATTGATCAAAATTCAAATTCCAATAGAATTAATGAAAATGTTATTTCCAAAACGTTTCCAATTAATGCAGTTGAATTGCATTACCTCAAAAACTGACTGACTTTAATGGTACAGAAAGGTATATTTGATAAAAGTTATTTAAAAAAAAATTAAGATAAATCAATTTCGACCTGAATAGTGCACTCACGAGGTATATGATCACCTGAATGTTTGAATATTTTTGTAAAATCCAGTTACTCTTCTGAAAGAGCCAGAATAGTAGAAGTGTTTCGCTCATTAGAATCCAATTTCTGAAAAGAACATTCTTTTGTTTCACCACTTTCATTGTCAAAAAACAAAGCTCTCTAATTATACGCAAAATTGAACCTTCCACGTCACTGCCTCCATTGCATTGAACGATATAAAAGCTAAATGTGAAATCGATGTGATTTTTGCTAGAAACCCATCGATAATGCCGGCGTGAATCTTTAATACGATACTTCGAGAGTAGGAAGAAGGAAAGAACTGTCTTATCGCATTTTACAGTAAACCGTTCTACTGGCACTAAGGTTTCCCATCACATTAGTTTTGCTCGTGTTTCACTTTATTAATTCCTCCATTTTCTTTGGCTATTATTGGGCTCATAACGCTTGACTTTCGCCCCCAATTTCCATTTCGGAATTTTCAATGCGGCCGTTCACATATTTAATAAATTTAGGTATATCTCCCGTTGCGAACTTGGTGCAGGCTTCCCTTTCTTATCTCCTTTGAATAGGAGTAATAACAGAAATCTTTGAGTTATTGTAGAATGTTGAACCCGTTGAATACAGGCTAATGGAAAGAGATGAGATGTATTCATGAACGATACTTATAGCATAGTGAAAACTTCCTTCAAAACTTTCAAAGTTGAAAATTGAATTCATTTAACTATATTATACTTGAAATAATTAAGGCGACGTGTTCAAATCAGGGACCATAATAGCCAAGATTTAACTGTACAGTACATAAAATCATTATAGAAAACGTACTGAAATAGTTTTTCTATAGTAAACACTAGGCACATTCTTAGATTTGCTCTTTGAGTACAACATACCTAGTCATAATTGCCTGTGTGTGTGTTGTATCCAGGGCTTCTCTAAAAACTATTAGTACTGTACATAAACTATGCTAAAGTTTCTGGCGGACAAAAATCTACAAAAAAATATAAGGAAGGTAAATGAACTCTAGTGTCAAGCATAAGTTCAATCACATGTGTATTTCTTATATAAAGTTCTCTATTTCAGATTTGAAATTCCTTAGTTTTTAAATTTTTTTTAAATGTACAGGTAATACATTGTAAAATTTTGTACGAAAAAATAGAAAGGGTCTCTGGGCTATAGTTTTTCAATGCTGTTTTGGTCCCTGTTTTAGCCAACATTTCGGTGTTTTTAGGTGGAATTAAGTTTGAATACCACCAAAACTTTGCCAGATATAAACGATTGAAAATTCAAAGTGGCGAATATTTCGAATAGTTTTCATTTCGCCAAACTCGCACTTATAGGACTGAAATTTGATATGAATAAGTAAGTAAGAAATTTCAGTCATTTTATGTCATTAAATCATTCAGTTACATGATTTGATTTCCCTGCGATTTACAATTCAAATTGTCATTAATAATCCTATCATTGAACCATGTATAGACAATTTGTAGCCACCTAAGCAAGTCTTGTGTCGTGGCTGTTACAGACTGATATTGGTTATGGTATATAATATATGATAAAATAAATACATGAAAACTAAAATAGGTCGTTTGGTTATATATTACTGTCTATCTAAGTTTAAAACCACAGTTGGAGAATGATAGCTAGAGGGAGGTACTAACTCAAAACATTTTCAAAGATATCCTGCCATTACTCATCATGATTTCTAATGAATGATTTCTTCTTTAATTTACAATAATTATTAATATTCTTTATATGGAGTGGCAGGTTATTGTACAATTTCGGGCCAAAATAAGTTACAAATTTCCACAATCTACAGCGTGGTATTGTAATTGCTTGGTTGGAGGTCTTTCGCGTATTATATTTGTGTGTAATGATGTTAGTGGGGTTACTACAAATCCATAATAAACATTGATAAACGTGTAATTTCAAACTTTGAACAAACCACTTTGTTCGTAGAGTAACTCTGTAGAATATCTCCTATCCTTCTTCAAAGCAATTTTAATCAGTGTGTTTTGTATAACGTCAAGATTATTTAGTGATGTTTTGAATAAACCACCCCATTCTATGATGCAGTATCGAATATGTCTTATATAGTGCCCTCTACTTACAAAAATGGTTGTAAGAATAGGCAAGATTTTAAAGGCTTGATAATATTAATTTTATTCCAATATTTAATAATCAGTGTACATTTCTCTCCTAAGTTTGTTGAGAAGGAAATTGAGGAGCATACGGATTTTCATCCACGATTTTTTTTTGCGATTTTCTCGCTCAATAAACTACACGTTTATTCATGAACATTAAGGGCTCTAATTTTCACAACAAACTGGTGGAATACTTGAACTTCATGATGACAAAAAAATTTGCAGAAGACGCTACTTTGAACATTACACTTTTCGGAGTGGTGTGATGCCGAACGGCTGTAAAAATTACTTTGAAATTGCAGCGCTCAAAAAAAATTTCATTTCTTCGTCAATTCTGAACTGATTTTGATATTTTATTTAATTCTGGGGTAGCTTCTGGAAACAATAACATTTGACGTATTAGTTATGTCAAAAATGAATAATTATGGTGTTGACCACTCCTGTTGAAGAAGTGACTTTCAGAACTCAAAAAAAACTCCACCACCCACTCAATTCCCCATTTTTTGTAATTTTATTGTAGATAAAATACTGCGTTGAAATAAGAAGTTATTCATGATAATAAATTAAGAGAGCAGCAACATTTTCAGTAAAATTGTGGGTTCGACCACACCATAACGCATGGTTTGGAAGTGATATTATTTCTATTTTGAAATAAATGATTAAAATCTGCTTACAGTTTTTTTACATCACTCGAAAACTCTGCTAGTACTTGGTAATTATATCTATATTACCTACAAAACCAATTAATCATTCGATGGAGAAAGACAGTGCAAATTTAACTTTATCTTAATGAATATAGGGTGGCAATTAAAAAAAAAATTCTTAGCTTCTGATCAAGTTAAAATGCTCTCATTTTATGTGTATTGGTAGTGAGTCGATAACTTTAATATTTTCAATGTTATATGCGTGAAACACGTTCTGAAAATGACATACTTTTTAAGGTGCCATTTTGTGGATAATTTTTTTTAAGTGGGGTTTTGTTTATTCTAAATTTCAGCCCAATAGGTGTTATTTTAGCAAAATTTTAAATTTCTGCCATTTTTTATTGCCTATATCTGACAACCTTCTCGAATTTTGAATTACGTATCCGACCACGTTTTGATCGGATTTAGATTCAGTACCCCGAAAAATTACCGTTTTCAAAAGCTTCACAAACTCTGGAAACAGCATAATTTTTTGTATATATATGAACATGGTTTTCCATGTTTTAGAAATGTACCCAGTGTACAAAATGGAAAATCTATGCCACTACTCTATTTTTAATGATTTTATCTATGGAAAAACATTCATGGATATCATGTTTGAGTTAAAATTAGTTTTAAGTCTGATATAAGTTAGGTTAGGTTAGGTCCAAAGTGACTGGGTCTATTCGACCCTTCACCGCAACCCACAAGGGTTTATTGTGGCTCACACATATTCACACTTGACCAAATAAACCCAGCTTCTTAACGAAGCCGATTAGTTTGTATGGTGAGTGGTCTTTCAGATCACATGGCAGAGTTCGGCAGAGCCGTACTCTAAAAACCTGATTAAGTCCCCAGCGGGGCAGGCACAAAGTATATGCTCTGCTGTTTCATCGTTAATGAGGTAGTCGGATAGTCAATGTACAAGATTCCGCTTTTGATATCCGCGACAACCTTCCCATATGAGGGTTTTTGCACGTCAGCTACACCTGACGATGCCTTAGA